>KL285436.1:0-22898 GCA_000699545.1 Podiceps cristatus
TTTTTTTTCCTTATTTGGGTCCTTAAGCAGAACTGAACATTTCAGACGTTAATAAAAAGGATGATTTGTACCTTCAGCACAAGTCAAACACCATCTAGCCCTGTATTTCTTCCTGAAGGTGTAGGTGGAGAATACAGAGATTCAAAAGAAAAACTCCACCCCCAATACCCACTAAGCAGAGCTGAAGCATGCAAACCACTTTGTACTTATCGTAAAGATACAACTTTGTTGAATGCAAAGAGCATCCCTTCAAGAGGCTTTAATAAAGAAAAAAAGGCCACATAAAAATGATTTGCAGTTTCCCAATGAGCACATCAATTTACTTAATTAAATATTGCTTTCAAAGTTGCAGTCACAATAGCTCTTGTCCCTTGCCAGTTGCACTAAGAAAGATACATTGAACAAGGATGTCAGCTGAATGCTAGCATTGATGTCAATGCCAACTGCCCAAAGCCTTGCCAAGTCGCTGACGTTTAGAGCGAGGACTCCCTCATTTTCAGCTCTTTTTAAGGCTTTGTCAAAGTACTGAAATTCTAGAAGCCCATTTTTGTGCATTTTGCAGAGACATACAAGACCTTATATTTTCAAACAGGACAAGATCTGTCTACCATGCTGAGGTTTCTTAATGGAAAGCATTTGTGTCACAAATTATTTTTATTTTCATTGCTGACTACCAGATTTTGGTCCCACATTTTGTTTCATTAGATTTAAGCTTGCTTTGCAAGTACGCTCAAATTCTAATTCAGATTAAAGAAAAAAAAAATCATCTTCCCTCCCTAAAAATGCCAATCATTCTCTGAAAAGAATACCACATTCAGATCACTATAGCTTGACACCTACATTATTTTCTTGCTTTCTCATTTCTGCACAGGACATGGAAACTCTGATGCATTCCATTAAGCAGTTTCCTGTAGTTTTGCCTACATCCTCAATTAACACCAACCTACTAATTTTCAGTAGAAGAAATAGTTGTTTTCTCCTTCATCTAAAAGCTATGTTTCTAAGTAAGAGGAGAAACCATGAACAAAACCAGTTTTGAGCAATAGTGTCCTGCAGCAACGCCCTGAGCATCAGGATTGAAAGGTAAGATCGTACAAAGAGCAGTGAGAACAGTGAAGACAAACCTCACCCCCCCACACCACTTGCTGCTTTTTCCACTTTTGGTGACAGCGGTATAAAAGCAGCAATAAGATTTGTCCAGTGACACTGAAGGCAACACGTGATATACACACCTACAGAACCTGTTCAGTTACCAGCAGCCTTAATATCATTGATTCCTCTGAAACAGAAACTGCATCGATCACGTTTCTTGCAAGTGAGTGCCTCAGCCCAAACTTTTGGGGCTGTCTTGGTTCTTGTGGACTTTTAAGGTGAGATGCATAAATAATTGGTCAGTCACGCTATTTGTTGTCAACTCCGTTCCAGAGGGAACTGCGTTTTAACTTTGACACAGTGAAGACGTGCAGCTAAGACACATTTTCTCAGAATTATGTGAATCGAATTTTGACATTTTCCCCTCCACATTCACAAAATCTGCTCTTGCATTGTCATTCTGTCCAAAGCATAGGGAGCATACACAAATTGCAAAACCTTGCCCTTCTGAAATTACATTCAAGGACTCCTTTCATTTTTTAAGTCACCTTTAGTTAACCCTAATTGAATGCCTAATATCAGACAAGTAAGCTTCTTATTCACTTGGACATAAATCAAAATATTTTATATCATAAGGTCTAATGCACATTTGGAAATTCATATTTTAGGACATATCACTTTAACTCATTGAATAAAGGTTTTCTTTAAAAAGAGTAGTGACCTCCTAAAAAGCACAATGTGTTAAGACTCGTTTATAGTCAATTATATTCTAGCGTAACACAAACACAGACCATGCCCAATAATAACCTAGCATTATTAAAAAGGAGTTTAAAAGAAGGCCCAAATCTAGTCCTGAATTCCTACAGCACACACATAGGTCTTTAAAACAATATTCCCTCCCTCTGAAGCAGCAGCTTATCCTCATACCCTTATTATCTGCCTTCGAGGTAGTCTTTTAAGCAGAGTTAGACCCGGATTCCAAATGTTTAATCTAAATGCCATCTCAGCATTGGAACACACACCACTGTGGTATACAGCCATGGGGGCGGGGGGAATCTGAACTGTCACTCTTCAGATCTACTGTCATCAGAAGGAGTAGAAGGCACTGAACACCTCATAAGCCTGAGTTCTGCATTTTAATTTAATTACAACTGTAATTTTACTGAGAAAACAAAAAACAATAACTGAATGTCTTCTTCATGATTCCCTAGTGCATAAGTTGCACGTTGCATGTACTCTCCATTGCTTTGTCCAGGCCTCCAAAGCCTTAGAGAGACTGTTGCACCATTTCTTGAGGCATTTGTCCCAAAATTTCAATGGCAAACGGAATAAGAGACAGAGAATAAAAGGGACTGTAACAGCAGAGGGTGATTCTCCCTGTTGTGTAACATCACAGCTTGAAATTGTAGTGAAATTAGTCATACAGAAAAAAAGCAGACTTATAAATCATATTACATATAAAAATGCTTCATTTTCTTACAGAACTCCTCATATCCCAGTGAATTCATGAGCCAGTTTTAAGGAACTCGCACCACAAAATTTTGCCCACAGAACCAAGGAGGCTGGATCAAGAAATGTGGGAATGAAGAACCAAGTGTTAAGTCTTTGAACTTACAGGTGTGAGCTTGGTGCCTTCAGTATTATGAGCATCACCTGGGAGGCAGATTGGGGTCTCTTTACTGCTGTATTTTTGCCACTTTACTGTTATGCCAGCCAACATCTGATTCCCGTTTCTCCTTGTAAAATAATATAGCATTCTCATCCTGATGGCCCAGCTAACATACCCTGTTCTACAATTATTCTTTTGCATCTAGAAGTACTTTTATTTTTTTTTCTGCCAAAAACTACAAGACTAAAAAAAACCAACCAAACAAAAAAACCCCACAAAAACCAAACACTATGTCTTTCTTTTGTGAGCAAAGGTCTTTCAGTAAGTCATCAGATCTGCTTCCCCCTCCCCCCAAGATCTACATACAGCTCAACAGATGCTAACATCTGGCATTGCACCATTTAATCAATCCTGGAAAACTGCCCTTTATTGCACACTGAAATACAGAAAGAATAACAGCATTTATTCATCACAGAGCAATTGGTCACTATTACTTACTTAAAGAGTCTTTCATGTGCTTCAAACATTGTTCACATGCAATGCAACTGCAGTGTGTAACGTGCTGGAAGGCAGCAGCTAACGGCACAGTTGTGGAGAAAGAAGAATGTAGTGACTCAGGACAAAAACCCAGCTCACCCAGAAAATACTATATGCTCCTGAATGTTTACGCAGAGCAGACAGACCTTTTCTACTTTGTTGTTTTCAAGGACACGTCAGATGGCTCACGCCAGGGCAGAAGCCAGACTTTTGTTTCTCTTTTTCCAAAGGATAAAGAGCTGAGCCAACCATTGCTACAGGTCCTGCAGTCCCAAGAAGTCTGTAGTTTTTCAAACCTAATACGGAGAGGCTTTCAAGTAGCAGCAGTCTTCACACACATTTAAAAATCCCCAACCACACACACAACCAAAGCAACCAGCTCTTTCAGTATAAGCTGCTCTTGAGAGCTCTGCATTGTGCTACGCTTTTTCATTCAACCTTCTCGGTTTTATCAAGCAAGGATGACTAATGTGCCATTGTGATGCACCCTTCTCAGAAATGTGGCCGACCCAGGCTGCTTCCACCGTAGTTCCACGGGTGTTTAACATTAAAAAAGAGGCCTCCACCGGGCAATGAGTAAGTCATTACACCCCACTTTAAACCAACAGGCCCCATACATAAACCCTGCGCTCATGCAAATCTGACCTACATAACGTTGGAATCTTCCAATGTCAGGAAGATTTCACAAGTAATCCCATGTATCCCATAGCTGTAAGGGTGGCGATACCGCAGCACCACAGGAAGCGCCGCATTTGCCTCAAACAGCTTATGGTGGCACGCTTCAAACCTCTGCCGCCCTTCCTGTTTCTTACAGTATGGCCAGGAAGCTTAGATGGGACCACTGCCTTTAGAACCATTCCTCCTATGCCAAGAGATGCTCTTCCAGCCCAGTTTGCACACGATTTAACCACCTGGGAAACACTGTAACTCAAAAAAAAAAAAAAAACCCAAACCCAAAACAAAAAAAACACAACCAACCACCCACCACAAAAAAGACCTCCAAAATACCAAACAAAAAAAACACCCCAAAAAACAACAAACCCAAAACTCCAGATTATATATACGAGATTAACATGCAACTACTATCTTTAGCTGGGCCAGGGAGGGTTTTACTCCTTATCCACACAGAACTGCTGAATATTCATTTTTGGCCCTAATATACAAAGACCAAATGGCATCCCAGAGCACAAGTGATAAGGAAGATAATGTTGTTTTCTATGAGAACACTTCAAATCATTCCTTGAAAACAAGAGTCAAGCACAATTATACCATGGGGCTGACCTCATACACGATGGCAAGAGTATTTTAGATACTCTAGATCCAGCAACTTTTACTGAATTTAAATGCTTCAGTTTGAATGAGGCCTTGATTTCTCAAGACTGAAACCTGTCAAATCTTTGCTTTGATGGAAAATAATAACACATTTCAACCATTTTTCAACCCAGAATAATGACTTTTCTCAAACACAGGGACATGAAAACATTTTTAAAGGGACATACATTTTTAAGATGGGCATCTATCCCAAATTCCATCTAGTTTTTTCAACTGATCATGTAGGTCAGTAAAGTTTGTTGTGGCACAAGCTGTTAGCTCTCATTTCACATTTCAAGACACACACATTTTCACTCCTGCCAAACGAACCCTTGACCTTCCATTTCTTTTGCAGAAGACTTAGTTTCAAACTCAGCTCTAAAACTGGGCACTTCTATGCAGCAAAGGACTCCTTACTTTTGACTGTGACTTTCACATGGGCCTGCACAAAAAGGTTATTAAAAGAGCATTTTTTGAGTAACAGTACTAGATATTCTTAAATACATTGCTCAGCCACAGTACATACAATCACTTTATTCTTCTCTTCATGAAAAGCTTACACTTATTCATGCTTCATTAACCTAAAAATCCTTCCAGCATGCTTATCATCATTCACTGTCTTTGTGATTTAAAAAAAGAAAATTTTCTTACCCTAATCAAAAGGATGAAATGCTCCTCTGAATCATGTTATTAAAGGATACATGCCTCCACCTTATAAGGATGCCATATAAATCTCCTTCCTTATAAGAAGCAGAAACAAAAGGAACTAACCTCTCAGGCTCAAATCAGCCATATCTGAGACTTGGAAATAGACCCTTATGTCACAAGATAAATGTTTTAAAAGTTGACAGTCTTTGAAACTGTTGGCAACTAGAGGCATTGCTCAGAAAATTATTGCTCTTGAGGTATCTTTTAAACAACAAAAACAAAAGCTTGAACCTAATTCCAAACACAGAATGAAATTCTTTCCTCTATACTAAGAATTTTCATGTGATATTTCACACTTGCCCTAAAACAACACTCTTTATGACCTCAGTGAAGATTGCTTTCTTTGCAAAGAAGATTGTGAATAACAAAATCCCTGAGACATATCAGCAGAGAAAATTTTAGCAGCAGGAAGATCTTCATTCCAACTATCCAGGCTTGAAAAGAACAAATTTATAGTGAGATCTTCCTTAACAGTATACAAGTAATGCCATTTCTCTGACACATATTTTATACTTTTTTTTGCTGCAAATAAAGATATATAGAAATACTAGGTTTTGGGTTGCTTGGGCTTTGTTTGGTGTATTGTTGGTTTTTTTTTTTTCTTTCTTTTCCTCTGACTTTCACCTAACCATCTCTATCAGAAGCAAGAAGGAGCTAAGAAATATAGAAACTAGTTACTTATATGGTTCCAAATTTTACTGTATTTCACTGACTTCTCTCGTGGTAACACAGAGAAAATTAAAGACAAATTATTTAATAATGATCTTAGCTAAAGAGACTATAAAAGTTGGAAAAAAGTTCTTACTGTGCTTGCCGAACAAACATACAACTGCTCCCTTCATGTGCTAACGCTGGTCTGAAAGAGAATGCCATTAATGGAGAAAAACAACAGAACCTAAATCTGTTTGCTTTATTTCCCCATATAATTTCATTAAAGGGAAAGAAATCATCCCTCATTAAGGTTATTTGACAGAGCTCCAAGTGCAAATGATCTTATGGACAGCAGGTGAAGAGATAGGCATTGCATTCAGATGGGAAAAAATGCTAATTGTCCTGATTTTTCTTTTCCGTGTCTGACTTGGTACACAGCAATTTTCTAATGCTCTTGCTAACAATAGACAGGAAGAGTGCAGCTCAACCTCGTTTATGTTTAGGAAGAGGAGCACTGACTTCCCACAATTACTCCTTGAATACAGCATCCAGCCAAAGGAGCAGTAGGGGAAACAATGGAAGGCTTCCATGTGCGTAAGAATATTGTTTCTCTCCTTTGAAGAGCTTGTCGTTAGACAATCCCTCAACATAAAGGAGACTCCAAGAGAAAAGAAAAACACTGATCTCTATCTAGTGAATAAAAGCAAAATTACAGAACAGCTGTGCCACATTTATCACCTTCAAATAATTTATCTCAAAGAGTTCCTAGTTTTTTGCAGGGACAAATTTAGGTAGTCAATCAGAAAAGTGGAAAGGCTTGCATAGGGGAAATGCCCTAGGCTTTCCTTGACCTGGTCTTGGCACTTGTAGACCCCCTTATCCTAAGAGTTTGGTTCAGTAACCCACCAAAAACTATGCAGGACCCATCTTCTGCCACACCAGTGAACTGAATGAGTGTAGCCAGAGCTAGCAGCAGGGAAAGGGAAGCACAGGCCCCTTTTCTCAAAGGTGAGCCAGTAGGTCCACTCAGCTGCATTCCTGAGCCACAGCACCCAGCACCTTCTGCACTCTCTGCCACAATAGGGACTGCTGGCGGGGGGGGGGAACACACCAAAAAAAAAAACCCCAAAACAACCCACCCCCCCAACTCAAAACCAAAAAACCCCAAAACCCACCAAACAAAACAAAACAAAAAAAAAACCACAAAAAAACACCACAAAACACCCAAAGAAAATCCACTAAACAAAACCCAAACAAACAATAAACTGAACCAAAAAACCCACACACAACCAAGAAAAAGTTTACATATCCCCACCAGATATTCCATATATTATCTTTATGTTCTGCACTGTTATTGAGACTATCACAGTAAAGTGCGTACCTGAGATGAGGAAGAACAAGAAGGAGGAAGTGAACAGAAGAAAGATGTTCTTCAATTAACATACCGATGGAATTTGGGAGATCTGGGCTAATTTCTGTATTTCTTACGTACTTACTGCATGACTGTAGGTCATGTGTGATCTAATAACTTTTCCTGTTCTACACAATTAGCTTTTCTAGCAAGAATATTAGCATTCTTATACATTAATACGAGCTTTTTAGGGTAGAGTTTGCCTATCGCTGTATTTATATGGTGAGTGAGCGTATCTTTAGTAGTAGAGTTGAGAGAAAAAATCAGAATGGGAGGAAGTATGCTTTGACTCCATTGCTTTAGGTAGAAACATGCTACTAAAATTTTATTCTTTGTATTACACATGCAAGCAAATCTTATTTTAGCTAACACAAAAAAGGCACGCAGTCTAGCATACACCACCTCTGTTAAGTAATACCTATGCACACAAACAAGAACATTGTCCTTCAAAAGCAACATATCTGTTCTTTTCCTGTATTTCCCATCCAAAGGGAATTCGTTTTATGGAACCAGAGCACTAATGAAAACCAATATATCGACTTGTAAGATGCAAGCCCAAACAAATTGCACAACACGGAGCGGAGTTAAGCGGTGATGACGCACAGGCTGCACAACACAAAACAGGAAGGGTCATAACACAGAAATACACATGTACGCGGGGGCTGGAAATTAACCCTCAAACATTTAGATATTTGTTCTTTCTTTACATTTTTGGACTTTGGACCCAAGCACTTTGATGTTTATTACTTTATTGTTTTTATCTTTTATAAATTGAACTAATAAGTCTACAGCCGTTAAGATCTGTTATTTTCATGAGAAGTGCAAACAGAAAATCCAAACTCCATGGCTGAAGGGTAATGGCATTGCATATAAATAAGCACTGAAACTCATCCACGTGACAAAACACTACGTTCGTACCAAAGTATCTCAGGAAACCAAGCTGTCCTTACTTACAGCACGTAGCAACTGAGGCCTATTGGGATTCCTCCTGACTTTGGGATTTCTCCAGCAGTGGGGCTGCTGGAACATTGTAAGGAGAAGAGATCCTGATAGAGAGACAGGCACCAATAAGTTGATTAATGGTGAATGACCAATATATGGCTGATACTCTCCAGACTCTCTAGCCTTTTGATGTTGATTGTAAGAGTGAAGGCATCTACTTGTGTGTTTTAAATTGCAATAAAAAGCCCTAAATTAGAGTTGCTTCTTTCAACACTTCTAAGAACAGAAGGCTGAAAGGTTCAAAGTAACCAGCTTCTCTTCCAGAGATCCAAGGTTCAGCAAATAAAGTTCCTCAAGTCTCAATAAGCTATTATCAGCAATAAAAAAAAGAAAAAAAAAAAAAAGAAAAATAAAACAGCAACTGTATAACAATAAATATGGCAGCATAAAAGCAATGAGGCTGAAGAAACTGGAAGAACTTATCAAACTGAAGGGAGGAAGGCAATACCTGGTCAATATCAGCTCTGATCCACGACAGAAGCCTTCATTGTTGCTTTTCTTTCCTTGTCCCTTAGCCAACAAAAGGCACGTGTAACTGGTATGTTACTGACGGACAGAGCACCCTGGATTCCTGTGGTGATGTTATAAACTGATTCCAAGCTGAGGTACAGAAAACTTAAAAGATTTAACTTTAAATGACAGAAGATTCAGACCTGATTTCAGTGTGACACTGCCACCACCAATAGCACACGACTTTCTGAGGGCACTCTTGCAAGTATCTCAAACTATGACAGGCACCATGGCATGACCCAGTGAGGCGGGCAAATATTATCGCTCCGCTTGACAGTTTATTTCAGTGAGGAAGCAGCAGCATCTTGAAAGTAAACCAGGGGGGTGGGGACAGGACAGATAGACGACGACACCAAAACACCCAAGTCTCCTGAATCCTGAAAGCCTCAGTGGTCCTTCCCCAGTAACGTAGATCTGAATCTCAGAGCAAAATGGAAAGTTTTGAGACCTACCCATAATAGGCTGTGCTGCGAGAAGCAGCTGAAGCAGAATGGGAAAGCTGCCCAGGAGATACCAATACAAACACAGCTAGCAAGGGCTTATCCGAGGGAGAGGAAGAGCTACGTAACGCTTGAGATCCTTGAGCCTTCCAGCACCTCCACGCGGGTTAGGCAGCTCAGCAGAGACAGGATACACAAACCCAGCTGCAAACGCTGACGTAGCGAGAGGTACAGCACTGCTGCACGGCTCATCTATGCAAGCGCGGGCAGTGACCGCGTCAGATGACCCCATCGCAGCCAGGAAAGAAAAAGGAACAAAAACCACAAAGCTCGACCCATCTTCTTGTGTAGACAGGACTTTGTGAGCAGTGCAGGGCCTCAAAGTGAAGTCCAAATTTAGGCCTAATCTCGCTAGATTTTGGAGACCACTTACACAGGTCATTTTATCCTTTTATGTTGTTACTTGAGGGTGGAGGGGGGTGCTTCTAGGTCTCTTTAAAGCTATATATGTAATTTGTTCAGTCTTGCAGACATTTCCTGTACAGACTTGCATACTGACGTCTGTCCACTGCAGATTTTAAATTTCCTGATTGCCAAGGGGCTTGTGAACAGTGACAGAGAGTCCATAACCCTTAATATTGACTGAAACATGAAAAGCCAATTGTATTATCTGATTACAAAATGTGTCAATTCTGCAAACTTCTAGAGACTTCCATCTTTCAGGAGCTGGCAGAATTCACTATATTGGGATGATGGCATACACATGATTCCCCATTGCTCCAAGAGTTAATCATTAGACCATTACCAATAACACTCAAAATACTGAGAAGAGAGAGCAAGAATTTTCAGTCAAGAGTCTGGGGAAAAAAGACATAAAACAAAGTCCAAGCCCCATCAGCATGGAGAGATGAAAAATGCTAGACCATTCCCACTGAGATGTCCTCCAAACATACAAAGCATTTTCTAATTTGTTTGAGAATGCATTTTAAGTTTCATTTTAATAGGCACTAAGTACATGCAAACAGAAATACCATAATTAAGATGATCAATCTGCAAGGAGGAAAGCACATAAAAAGAACTCACATACTTAAAAGGGTTAAGTAATCATAACAGTAATTATTAATTGCAGTATAATTATTAATTATAATGTAATAGATCTCTGGTTGTGCTTTTGCAAGAAGCTTAAAATAATTTCCAGGTACTACATTAAGTTATGCAACAGAAAAAAACAGCTTTTGAGCAGCAAATCCCACTTCAGCAAAGCCACTTCTTTCCACAGAATATCGAAACCCCAGTGAAGCATTTGACTGTCTCGATAAGATGCATTATGACCAAACCTTAAAAAATCTGGAGAAGAGGAAGTGTTCTGCAATGAAGATTTTCATTATCTAGGTTTTCATTATGATGAAATTGGAGACTAAATTTTTATGTTTATGTATATGTATAAATGTATGGTCTATATTAAATAATTATATACACAAATACACTCATATATACATATATTACATTCTAATCTTTACAGTTTTTCTGGGACAGAAGTCTTCCCCCCCCCAGTTCAACTCCCAAATATTCTCCAAGGCAGGCACTGCAGTGGCTAGTTATAGATGGATAATGAAGAACCAGATTTAAGAACTTCTCCAAAGGTTATTCAGAGCCAGTGGCAGCATGGAGAAAAAAAGCCCGGCTCTGCTTTCGAGGGGCAGACACTAGCGATGAAGCTGGCTGCGACGCGTCAGAGGTGGCACATCCATGTCGCACGGACCAGGCGCTGCGCCCGTCGCCTGCATGCAAAGGGCCCTTGGGCTGCAGGGTGCGGGTCTGCACGGGGGCAGTAGCAGAGGGAGGCTGGCTTTCACAGGCAGCACCCTAAAAAGGATTTTATACGAAGAATGCAAGCATCAGGCTGGCTGCCTGCCTCTTACACAGATTTTTAAGTCTGTTCTGAACACCTTTACAGAGCGGGATGTCCTTGAAACGTGGCCTGGGTAGCTGGGTCACTTCTGCAATAGACTTCTGCCTGCTGCAGCCTTTAAGCTCCTGGGACATAGTCCTGCATTTCAGAGGCCCACTCTTCTGTAACGCCTCCAGGCAAGTTGTAACTGATGGGATGCATGCAATACTATGTTTCCTAAAAACTTGTCTTTCTACCCTATGCTGCTTATTTGCCTAAATTAAAAGTTATCACACCAGAAAGTTACCCATTTGAAAAGAATAGATGCACAAACAAAACAGATAGTTTTGGAAAGTATGGAAAAGAAAAATAACTTCACCAGTAGCATGGGGCTCGTATTCCACATTTAAATATTGCCAAGCAACGAAGCCATTCTATATATTTTATTTCATTGAATTTGATCATGTTTGAATCCATTGAGAAACTTGCCTCAGCCCCTTAGAGACATGGTCTGCTTGGACCCTGGAGCGGTCCTCAGAATATACAAGGTACACCCAGGAAGAACTGTGTCAGAAATATTTTCTCCACTTCAGGTATTAAAGAACCAGCCATAGAAAATTACATTTTTACATATTTATCTGCAACTCCAGCTTTCTCTCTCATGAAGCCATAAAACCACACAACATGCTGACATCACTGCCAAAATTCAAAAACTATAAATAGGTCTATAACTTTTTGATTCAAATGGAAATATGGGATTCTTTTGAAAACACAGAAAGGAAAATGGAAAAGTTATTCCTCAAAAAATAAACAATACCCCTTCTATACAGGCATTGTAGCACATATGTTCAACAGTACCCAACATGTGATGTCAAAAAGAAAAAAAATGAACCCAGAGAATTATGATTTTTGGGGTGAGGATATAAACAGCAGGAACAGATGAGCATTTAAAAATAAAGAGCTTATTATATTCAAATGAAACAAAGAATGAGGAGAGAAAATTGTTAGGCTATGAAAATAGATCTATCAGCAAAGTTGTTTCAGGACAGAACATTTTCCCCGTGAGATTCTCAGGAAGCACCAGGCACCCTCCAGGTTTAAAGCTTTCATCCCTGGGCTCTGAGCTATATTGGTTTCCTGTATAAAAGGAATCGAGACAAGAAGAAAACATTTGACCGACTGCCCCAGCAATCGTACAATGTTTTATACTTTGTGGAGCACTGCCTAACACAACAAAACTCAGTATTGTTACAGAGGACTCAAAGAGTCCAACCAATTATCTCCCTTCATGGGTACAGCTACGCTAGCCTTTGATCACCAGTTCTAACTACCAGCAGTAAAGCAAACACAAATCTGCAGACAGCGTCAATAAACCCTGCAGCGGGAGGGAACTTAGTGCCCAGTTGGCTTCCCACTCCCTGCCCCCCCTTCCTAAATCCCCATCAATATTATCTCCCGGTTGTCTTTTCTGACTCACAAGCAGATTCAAAGCAAGTGAAGGGTAGCTTTGTTCACTTTTTAAAGCCAGTCGCATGGCATCAAGCAGAAAATTTCATTTCAAAAAAGAACACTTCAGCAGCATTCTTTAACCAAGGCAAAATTCAGTCTGCTAATTACCTGGAATTCATCCGTACTTTCATTAAACCGTTTTTGCACACACACATAATACATGTATTCATAATCAAAGACTTTGTAGAAACATTATTCACTTTACTTCAGTGTTTGTTTACTGCATGGACTCTTTCCTGAAGATTTTCCTGCTAAACACTGCAAATTTTCTGGTGATTTGTGCTATTATTTCACTGTGATCTCACAGTGCAGGCTTTATCAGTGGAGAGGTCTGGGGTGAGTGTGTGCCGAGTATTGCTCACCCGGCACTGTAGCTTGGGCTTTTTGTGTTGAACTTCTGCGCTGTGGGAACAACAGACCTCCCACACCCGAGAAGCACATAGTCTTTTCAAGCTCAGAGGCACAGCTTCAGCATAAAAACCACAGCGCTTTTCATCACGCAGAACAGGCAGGTCTAAGGCAGAAATCTGAACAAAACATTAGGAAAGGCAGTCTGGTCCAGCGGTTAAACCACTAGCCTGGGACCTAGAAATCCCGGCTCTGCCAGCGACACAGCTGGTGTCCACGCAAAGAGTAACTTCGGCCCCGAGCCTCAGAAATAGGCAGGGCCTGGATGCCCTTGAAATCATTTAGAGTCAAACAAAGCACCTTTGAGGGTCTGGGCCTTGTTTACTTTGTGTTTATAAGTGTCCGTAAAATGAAAGGTAATGACATTTCCCTATCTCAGCAGGTACACCAAATACCCACTGCAACGAGGACACCTAGCATACCCGCTAAAGCTGGGTGCTATACTGCTTCGAAGAGGCGGGAAAACAAAATGAGGTTTCACATCAGCCTCGTGCTGCACTTCTAGTCTGAAAGAGAGGCATGGTTTTAGTATGTGAGGTTGCAGCCTCCCAGACCTGTGAAGAATTCAATAAAATCCAACTCTCACCCTCATGTCTGTGGTCAGATATTTCTTAATAACGGGTGGATGCTAGCTGGGCTCTACGCCTGCTGTCTGCTTTGTCTGGCACATGATTCAGCTCCTGCAACTGCATAAAGCGCTCCATTTATTTAGCCGTGTCTCCCCAACTGGCAGAGCCAGTCCTCCCTTCCCTTCCAGCTCTGCTGCTTTAAACACCTCACAATGCATTTTGCTTGGGAGAAGCACTGCTCCCATGGCTGGCTGGCAGGAACCCTGTCTCTCATGTGTAAATAAAGGCAAGACAATGCTTTTTTGGCCAACATTTCCCAGAAAATAAGGATCTATTTAAAATTTTCCCTGTTCTCTTCAGGTAAAAATTTACATACTATTATTTAAAGTACTTTGTACCACGCCAATCCAAAATTTAGGGTGGGAGAATCTGGAGGAAAGGGAGATAATTCTTACTTGTAATGCACTAAGCCAGGAACAATGTGACTTGGATTCAGTTTCCAATTTACTATAAACTTTGCATATGTTCTCACCTGTTTCTTTTGCGCTTAATCCAGATAATATGGCATCTTTTCTCTCATCATTTATCTGTCTTACCTATTCAGAATGTAATCTGGAGAATAACAAAATTCTTTTGCTGGGAGAATCTACAGTCCTTAGCACAAGAACAACTTAGTGAAAAACATTACTATAACACAGCCACAGCTTTTTCACTTCAGTAGCACTGCTTACATCTGGATGAAAAAGCACTGCATGCCAAATAGGTAGTAGAAGCCATAACACATGGGTGATAGCCAAAAAGACAACTCAAGCTTTTTAATTTACAATCTATTAAACTTGTGACTTTACATTTTTTTTTAAAAAAATTAACCCGCGTAACTTCTAATCAAACCCCCAGAAGGAAAGCAGAAACAAAGCCCTAAGGAGAGAAAAGTCAAAGAAAAATCAGAAAGCCAAAAGCCTTTATGCAGAAATGGAGCCGGTAATACAGTATCTATAGCAAGCAAAGCCCTATAATAAATGGGAAACACAGTAGATGTGTGAGCAAAGACACAAGATGAAATTGCATATAATATGGTGATTCATACTACCTCAGAAAATTTGGTTGTTGCTACACTAGTTGATGCCAGGCTACATTTTATTCAAACCAATAAAACCTTTTGTGTGGTCTCTTGACCTCGCTAATTATCTAATTTACATTTAAGACAATAATGTTGCTTAGTAATTTAAAAAGGAAGTGTTCCCACCCCGGAGTGTTGTCCCTGCATCTCCTCTGAAGAAACTTTGAACTGGAGAATGCTGCAAGTGAATGGGAGTTCACTGCAACCTGGTTTGTAATTATCTCTTACAATCGGTTGAGCTCCGGAGTGTTTAAGGTTTTACATATCAATTCTAACCAGCATGCTCATAGGAGACAAAATCTGGAGTTATCTTTGCTGATTCTGCAGAGGTTAGAGGAAAAAGTCTCTCCTGAGCAGGCTCCAGGGTACCAGGATGCAATCAAACGATGCACAGACACTTTACAACTTTTCATGGCCTTGCATTTAAAAGACCAAATCCATCTTGATATTCTGGTCATCAAATGTCAGTACAGAACTCAAATGAACAGAGGCTGGGGTCACTGTGCAGCATCTTCAAACAAACCTTACTGTACTAGAGGTAGGAACTGTGTAGCCTGGGAGGAAAAGCATTACACCTTGAAAATCACAGGATCATAGAATCATTTAGGTTGGAAGAGACCTTTAAGATCATCAAGTCCAACCGTTAACCCAGCACTGCCAAGTCCACCACTAAACCATGTCCCTAAGCCCCACATCCATGCGTCTTTTAAATACCTCCAGGGATGGCACCTCAACCACTACCCTGGTCAGATGTTCCATTTTTCCTATTCTAGTAAGCAAAGGGCGGAAAAATGCTAAATGATCTTCAGAAGAAGCTGCCTCTATCTTGTAATAGTGTTTTCTGTTTACGTAGCATCTTTTACCTCCAGTCCTTTCCAAAAATCTATGTCAGCATTACTACTGTGGCACAAAGGGAAAATGTTCACAACTAAACACACAGAGATAGAGCTGAAGTCAGTAGTCAGGTTTTTCAACTACTTATTTTCCTTCCAGTCACTGTAAAGGGTCCTGTTGAGTTTGGGTTTTTTAATATAAAATACAGTTGGTTCCTATTCAGTCTGTGAGATGCCACAAGTGTTTTCTTGCTAAATATAAAACAGGTATCAAACCATCTCAGAAGGATGCAGATCCCCTAAATATCATGTTTTGTGAGCATTACCATACTGATAGGTAGTCCACCAGCTAAGGCCACTTCCATTTGGAGTCTT
Source organism: Podiceps cristatus (assembly GCA_000699545.1). Lineage (NCBI taxonomy): Eukaryota > Metazoa > Chordata > Aves > Podicipediformes > Podicipedidae > Podiceps > Podiceps cristatus. Next base: position 15,977 of record KL285436.1, read on the forward strand.
CTGTGTCTGTATGAACTGAAAGCAGAAGCTGGCTCAGGCCACAGGATTCATCAGGAATCGCCAGTATCGCTGCTTTACACACTTCTGTTCAACCAGTCTCCCGTTTTGCACCCATTTTCCCAGGGTACCAAGCCACCCACCTCTACTCCATGCCAGAGCTCAGTGCCACCTCACATCACTGTGGCATTGTGGAGGGACGTGCATAAATAAAACAGATTAGATCTGCAAGTCTGAGTTGATAAAGAAAAAAAAAATACCGGTTTTGCTGCTGGATATTTTTGTGTTGTGGAGGTGTTTAACATGGATCATTTCAGCACAGCCCCACAAACAGCTGCCTCAGCACAACCAGAGCAGAGAGAAACTGCAGTGCAGGAACAGCCATGAGTGGCAGGGGTGGGAAGCAGGCATTTTAGAGCTTGTCTTCTGTCAAATCCAATTTATTTAACATTTACGTTCTTAGAGTTACCAAAGAAAAAGGGAAGGAAATGATCGTTAGTTTTTAAGATCTGATGTAAATTACTTTACATTGCTTGCACTGACACGGGAAACAAGACTTGGACATACAACACTCACTTTCTAGTTCTGTTCTGAATTGAACTAAGGGAATCGTTCCTTAAATGATTGCTGGGACCCAACTGATTGTAACTGATGAAATCCGCTGAAACTTGCCAATTCCTGAAACATTTTCCTTTTTTTCCCAAACGATGTTGCGTTCATCCAGCAGTAAGAGCAGCAGGGCACCTGCAGCAGCTGATGCCCCTGAACAGGTGACACACCCTGAGACACGACCTCAATCTTCATGAGAAGAGGGCAGCAGTACACTCCTTTAAAGCTTGTAGTTTACTTTTTGTTTTTAAATAGTTCAACAATAAAGGATTGACAGTACCAGCTAGAAAGGATAGCAGCCCCTGATGTTCTTGCTCCCCTGCCCAAGGTCGCTGCCTGGTCATGGGGTCTACATATATCTGCTACTCAACTGCAGTTGACAGCCCAGGCAATAACGAAATAAGTGGTGGCTAAGTTAAAATAACAGGCACTGGGCAGTGGTGGCTGAAAAGCAGATACACGCACTCATTACAGAAACTTCTACTCCAGAGCAATGTTTCATCAAGAGAAGTGCCTAATAACCCCTAAATCCAAAGGAAAAAAACCGGCAATATCTCTGAATCAAGTGACAGAGCTAAACTCGCAGCACTATCTAAAGCAATACTTCGGTTTGCAGCAAACCTCAAACGTACCTTGACTCTCAGTACTAGGAGCAGATAGCAGCATGGGAGCATAAGCCCTTTTGTAAGGGAGACCATGCAGTTCCCACCACTATAGCTGCAGTTTTTCCCCAACTAACAGGTCAGGTCATTAAAGGCTGGGACACTTCTCACTTAAAGTTTAATAGAGTTCAGCTTACACTGATTGACAAAGTTATGAATGCTGTGGAAAAGATAAATGTGAAACAACTGTTCACCTTATTTCTGATACAAGAAATAAGGAATGCCTAGTGATCTTTCACAAGAGCACAATTAAAACAACATTGGATAAGACAGAAGCCAACTGCAATGGCTTGTTGCAGAAGCATTCAAGACTGCCTTTTTCAGTTCAAACTCCTGTAGAACAAGACCCTTCATAACTGTTATGATCTGGAGACAACCTACAGGCTAGAAGTCCCGCTTCCCTGCGGGCTGCAAGGGTGTACCATGTACAGCAGCAGTATACATGCAGTATTTCCTGCACCCTCTCCAAAGCTACCGCCCCTGTTGGACAGAATACGGGGCAAGAGGGACTTTTCGTCAGGAAGGGCATGGCTCTTCTGACCAAAGCTCGCCTCTGTTGTTGTGGGTCGTACTTGTCTGTCACATCTACAGAGACCGCACGCACTGCGCAGTTTCCTCTGGTGTGTACCCAGAGCTAGGTGTAGTGGTGCTCCTATCACTATTGCAGCCTCCCGATATTACTGACTGCAGGGCAAACACGGTGATGTTAACAATTAGTGACGCAGATAAGGCTCTCAGTTATAGATTCCCCATCCAGATCACTGAGACTGTATGTAGTATAAACTCTTCCGACACAGCTAGAGTTCTTCCCTCACTCTGGGATAGATGCTCCCTCTCTCTCCCAGGGGCCAGAACTAACACTTTTGTGACCTCCTGGGGAGCAGGTTCACACAGCTCATCACTTCTTTTGTCAGGTTACTTTTGGGCTGGATCAGGTCCCTGAAATAGTGCAGCAGAATTGCTCAAGCGTTGGTGCTGCTGAAAGAAAAAAAAAAAAAAAAAGGGGGGGGGTTATAGTGTATAACTGCAGCTGGGAGGTAAGGAAAGGATGAAATTGATGTGTAACCTGACCTGGAACACATCCTGAATCTTGATTAAAAGAGAAGGCTGTGGCCATCACAAACCTAAGGGCTTTTCTAAGCCACAGATTCACATGGTCCCAGCCTCAGTGACTGCCATCCTGAACTTCTCTGCAAAAATTCAGAAAAGGTTCCATCATGCTGTGAAGCGATGGGCAGACCAGGGTGCCCACTGAGCACGTACTTGGCAGACAGTTGCAACCCCAGGTATTTACAAAGACAACAGCAACTGCCAGAAATTAACTGCTACACACAGGAGTTCTACTTCCAAACATCAAACAGTGAAGACTATGTTTGTACCCTAACAATTAGATGTAGCCGAGTGTTCTCTGATAACCCCGTCATCTCACGTGCTGCCTCTTTGCAGGAGGAACTGCGCCCGTGGGGCCTGGGGGCAGGAGCCAGCTGGAAGCACTCGCTGTGCTGGTTGGAGGTTCGCGTTGCATACCACACCGATCAGCAAGCCACCGAGGGAAACCGATTTCTCTCAGACATCTTTGGCAATTCATATTACTGCCAACTGTACTCCAGGCTCCAAATACAACTCTCTTGTCTGCAAAGCCTTCCCATGGCCTTAGCACACCTGCCACCCACAAAGAAAACTGGATAGGCTTCTCTGCTCACAAATGCTTTTCATTTTTCAAATATACATAAATTTCATTCTCAAAACACACCTCTTAGTAGAAATAGCTGTCAAGAGTAGACAGCAATGAAAAGCTGTAAGTGACACTAGGCTATGATTTATGTTCACCAAAACACTTGGAGCTATTTAAGGAAAAGCTCCAGCACAAGGAATTCTTCCTTCAAACAAAGCTGCATCCAAGTAACACTTCAAGAGGTTAGATCTGCCCAAAATGTTACCAAAGCAGCCCCATGATCAGAAAAAGGAGGAGTGAATAAGTCTCTTGGGACAAAAGGCTCATGTCCTTGCTCCAGGTAGTCCAACCAAGCAGTTTCCATTAGTGCACAGCAGAAAGCACGAGGTTCATCAGGCACGTTCTGGAGATGGGGAACTAACCGAGGTCAACAGCAAAGGGCTGCAACAACTTTCTCTAGGGCATCTCTCGAACTATACACCTTAACCTAGCTTTCTGTTTAAACTGATTTACATTTGTTTTACTTGCTAATGAATTTACCCAAAGGGATCTGCAAAGCCTGGGAGGATTCCCCAGCTGTCTTGAGCTCAGGCCCTCTTCTGAGCACAGGGACACAAGGCCCAGGGGTTAGCTATCACTCTCATTTCAACAGCTATAGATAACACCATTTTCATATCACAGAAACTGTTCCAAATAGATAAAATATTCCCCCTCAAACCACTGAAAGTTTAATTTCTCCCATGGGGAAAAAAAAAAAAAAAAAAAAGAAGGAAAAAAAAGAAAATCAAAGAAATACTGACATATTTCTTCAAATCAAAACATTGTCAGATCAGACACTGGCACAAGTTCAGACCTAGTGTTTGTGGGCTGGATCAAAGCAAAGCCCCAGACCTAAAACCCAAGGAATGAACAGGTCTGGATCTCCGTGCTGTGTTTTTTTGGAAACAAATGTCTTTCCTACCACGTACAATTTCTTAAAGGTAAGGGGTTAGGCATTTCCTAACATAACAGGAGGGTGCAGAAGTGCAGCACTCCCAGGAATCGCACCCAAGCAGAGCAGAGACCTCCAAGACGTGGGGCAACCAGGAAGGCACAGAAGGAAGAAAGATAAAGAATCAGTGAAGGATGAGTGCTGGAAGAAAAACTGTTTTACAAATATTGCAATGCCTCGAAGTAGTTGCTGGGAGCCTCAAGTAAGTGCCTGTTGGCGTTGGCCAGTAAGCAACACCCTGTTTTACTACTTAAAAAGATAATTTAAAGAGAGGCTCCACTCCTAGAGCCCTAAGAACTACCTGCTCAATACCTCATAGCATGGTTTGGGTTGGAAGGGACCTTAAAGACTGATCTAGTTCCAATCCCCTGCCATGGGCAGAGACACCTTCTACCAGACCAGGTTGTTCAGAGCCCCGTCCAACCTGGCCTTGAACACTGCCAAGGATGGGGCATCCACAGCTTCTCTGGGCAGCCTGCTCTGGTGCTTCACAGTGAAGAATTTCTTCCTGATAGCTCATCTAAATCTACTCTCAGTTTAAAGCCATTAACCCCTTGTCCCATCAAAGTCTCTCTTCAACTTCCTTGTAAGGCCGCTTTTAGGGCCTGGAAGGCTGCTTGAAGGTGTCCCCAGAGTCTTTTCTTCTCCAGGCTGAACAAGCCCAACTCTCGCAGCCTTTCACAGTCACCCTCCTCCCTCTGCCACCTTGTGTGTGTAACATCAGTACAGTGCTGCAAAATGCAGCACAGGGACAGCACGCGAGGAGGCTTGCCCAGGTATTTTTAATCACAGTGTTGTCTGAAGCTGCTCAGAGCAGATTATACAAGCAGATGTAAAAATGCCTAGAGTAAAATCCTGGCCCTTTCACACTGACAGCACTCACGTTCAAAGGCTCACTGGAGTTTTGCACAAAGAGGACCGTGCACGCAGTTTTGGTTGCATACAGGGAAACCAGGAAATTATTTCAGCCTATGGCCCCCAGATTCCTAGTTACTGGCCTAAATAATATTCAGCAAAACATCAAGGGGCTGAGACACTTGGGTCTACAAATCTGGTCTGTGCCTCCACCAGAACAGTTGTGGGACTCTGCAAAAGGTTGACAACAACTAAGACTCTGGCGCTCAGTTATCAGCTTTCCCCTATCTTCTTTTAACATCATTTGAACCCTGCCCCACTGCTGAAAATGTGTGTGTCAGAGAGTGAGGACCTCGCAAAGTCAAAACCACATACCAGTGATGTTGAGCACTGGGAGTTACAGCCCATCAGGATGGAGCAACCTGCCACCCTGTCACGGGCTCAGACACTCTCACCCCAATGGGACCTTTAGGAGTCCCCAGTGCTCAGGATCAGCTTGTTCGGAGGCAACAGGATCAAAGACAATATTGAAATATTGAATATTGAACCATTGCTCCACCATGGTCCTGCTTACTTCAAGAGTATATTTCTTGTATCAGGAAGTTCTCAATTTGTGTGGACTGGCGGGGGGGAGGGGGGGGCAGACATGACAGAATCTGGTTTTCTCCTTTTTCTTGTACTTCAGTCACAATTTGTTTTCCTTCTGCAGAAATCCAAAGGTGAAAGCCTAGACAGTGTCACAGAAAGCATGAAGGCCCGGGGGAAGGCAACTCTAAAGTGCTCCCTATTTAGTTCTAAAGTGCTCTCTAGTTTGCCTGAGCTCAGACAAAAAAGAAAATGGAAAGAAACATGTAGAGCAGAAGAAAACAGATCATTTTAGGATCTGCAAAGAGGTGTAAGGAAATGCTTAAGGGTCCCCACATCCAGACTGTCATTCTAAAGTCCTCTCCAACAATGCTGAAAAAAACCCTGCAGGATATTTGGAGAAAAGAATATCAGCACATATCATGCATTTTATAGCAATTCTTGGTTAAACCAATCTGCCAGACCCAAAGTCCCATTGGGCTCTACATTCAGATTTTGTGGATACTTCCAGTTCTACCCAGTTTTCAGCTTCAAGACACACCAATCTTTTAGGAAGGTTTAAATGTGGAGACTAGGTGGCCTATGCATGGGTAACTCAGCTAGGCCAGTCATCAATCCCTTCGCAAAGATGCAAACATACCACAAGTTTGCAGCACATTTGCTTTACCCTGTAATGTATGTCTGCAATCAAGGATGACCACAGCAAGCATGCTAGACATTTCCATCCAGCTGCTAAATTTGAACCATTTTTGCTTATAGAAAATCTGCCAATTATAAAAATAACTTAATTCCAGGTGGTTAGCGGTGGGTTGGGGAGAGGGGGGTCAACAGAATGTCAGTACTGCTGTCCACACAAAAAGCATCATGTTTTAGCCAAGAACATTTAAAAAAAAAAAAAAATCTGGATGACATATGAGGAATACCTACAATTTTCTGTGCATGATCTACTGAATGTATTGCTCCAGCTGATCTGAATTATACCCTGCATTTGGAGAGCATTTATAACTAAGAGAAAAAAACAACTGAAATAAAAGTTTTCATTTCTACAGGGTCGTCCTTCTGTGAACAAAGGCTGTTGCTTCTTTTGAGGAAAGAAGAAATCACAATGTCAATACCGATAACATGTGAAAGCTAATAGCCAGCTCAGGTCAGAGCAGAACTCTTGTTAACACTTGACAAACTTTTTAAATGCAACTAAACTGCAACAAAGCCCAAGGTTTCCTAAAGCCACAGCAGTGTCTGAGGAGACATTTGAATCCTGAAGTTGCTACAGATGACGGTACCAAGGACGACTGTATGGTATCTGGCTCCTTACGATGTCTCTGCCCTAAATGCTCCAGATACTCAGTTATACCAATAACTGTTACAGCTAAGTTGAAAGAGTACTGAAGATGGGCTGATTTATTAAAACAAACAAAAATGTATGTTTATTTTTTTAAGCTTACAGGCTATCCCTTGAAGCGTGACCAATGCAAAGATGTGCGGTTCACTCCTCCTCCCATACACCCCAGGCTGAGATGCCTCCGTGTGACGCTCTGTTTCAGCAGG
>KL285438.1:1963-16367 GCA_000699545.1 Podiceps cristatus
TCTCTGATTGTGCCAGATGATCCTAACACAACAAACCAGTTGCAAACTGTTGCTCAAACGTGACGTTCGGCTCCTACAAGTGCTGTAAGGCTATAGCACGACTGTAGCGTAAATGTATAGAAATCTATGTCTGTTTTCTAGACAATGACTGAATAATGTTTGCATAAGACCAGGACAAACAGAATACATACATGAAAGTTGAATAAGTTAAAGGGAGTCATGTACCTGCCACCCAGTTGCAAAAGCAATCTGTTAAGAACACAAAAGGGTAGGTTTTGGGGTTTTTTCCTTTATTTTTTTTTTCTTTTTCTTTTGCGGCTTTTATTTTTAACCTTAGGAAATGAACAGAGTTTACATCTATTCCTGTAAGGACAGCCCAAGCACAAGAGTATGTACTCTTTCTTAGAGAAAAAGTCAACATGCATTCTTTTTTTTTTTTTTCCCCCGTCTATAGAAACTTCTGGGTTATTGATAATGTGAAGGTAGTGTACGAAAATAAAAGGTATTAATGCATCTCTTTGTATCTGGAAAGATATAATGGTAACCATGTTCTCTCTCTACACAAAAAATACCCCTGGAAAGTTCTGGTTATACATTTCTATGTATACTCTTGAGAAATAAAATAGACACAAATGCATTTTCAGAGACTTTTGGACTTGATGTCACAAAATCAAAGTGAAAATTATTTCAATAACATAGCCCATAGCCTTCTCATTATGGAGGCAGGGAACTATCCCTTGTTAAAGGACTTACACGAGATGAGTACCTATTTAGACACCATTGTAAATGAAGACAATGCATTTATTTCATTGCTATGGTTACTAAATCAAGTATGAAGTATAGAAATATAGTTCACAAGAAAAAAAGAATGAAGAAAAATAAATGATACACTGCTTTAGAAACGCAGAAGAAAGATCAAATAGGCTGCATAGTTTAAGAAACAATTAATTATTAGAACTTTCACAACACATTTGATATAATCTCATTGTAACCTGATTGTAGCTGTTCTTACACCAGTGTTATCTCACTCTTTTTACTTTTACCCATCCTGCCTTTTTTACTGCTGCGGGTGCAGGAGGAAAGCTTGTACCTTTTATCTGTGATACTGGGGAAAAATGATGGATCCCTGCAAGCCTAAAGGCTCTGTGGAGTGGCTTCTGCTGGGCACAGAACTGGGCTTCGACAGACCCTCTGCTCCTCTCCAACATCTCTCTGGGACCTGTTAGACACAAACGGGCTAGTGGCTGTGCTAAATGGTTGCTCGCATCCAGCAAACGGGATAGCAAATGATCATCTCAAATGTCTGGGCATAACTCAAAATGTTTCCCGGGGTGATTTCTAAAATGCAGATGCTCAGAAGGCCAAAGGGTGAGAGCTTTTTCTAAGCGACATACCATCGCAGCACCCAGCTTCCTTCATCCAGCGTACACGCAGCCGACAACTGACTCCTGCCTAGCCCATTTGGTTTGGACTGTTCCCCACCAAGGGAGCAGATTTAGGCCAGCGAGGTGATCCAAAAGTAACAAGATCAGGAGAAGAGCCGATAGAAATGGTCAACATCACATTTTGTTTCCTGGAAATGTTGTAAAGCTGCACTCTATATATGGTCCAAACAGGCTATTTAAAAAGCTTTGAGAATCAAAATGAAGAAAACTAATGGCTAAGACCGTAAATCTCTCTCTCCTTTCTTTAATGTCACATGGTCAACAATTTAATTCTGCTCACTCCCTAAAACATCGCTTGCTCCAGAGGTGCCAGTCAAATTGTATTTGGTTCATGCGAGCCTCATCAGAACTATTCAAAATCCAAGGCTAAAAATGCTGCAGTCAATCTCCTGGGCAAAGCGGATGGGAGGCAAAGGGATGACACTCCGAGAAGAGATGTACTAACGCCAAGATTAATCTACCTGACATTCTGCTGCCGTCTCCTCAAAGCAAAGCCAAACAAATTCAGTACAATGCTTCCAGAAACAGTCTCTCTCTTATTTAGGGAAAGCCAGATATTCGGCCGCTTTATACACTTGGCACACTTGGAAATCTCTTTGCCACAGCCTGTTAGGAAGAGATCTGATTAATTAGGACTTCTTCATCCTTCTTTTCTGACCAACACATACCAATGGATCATTTACCCATATTAAACGGAATTCTTCAGATACACTGCCTCAAAAAAGGGCTCTTCTAGAGTCACAGAACAGAGCCAAGAAGATCCAGATGAATTTAAAGCATTTAAATTAATACTGTTCCCACATACCCCAGTGCGAGTGCACAGCTGTACCACAGTTATATTTATAAAGGGAGACGGGCTGGCTCTACCCTGTCAGTTAATGTTGTGCCATAGCTCCATGACACGGTACGTTGGCACCGCGCTAGCCGCAGTACGTTGGCATAGTATGCGACAGTCATTGCCCCTGTTAGCTTTCAGAGAAACATATTTGAAATCCCCCAAGTGACTGAGGAGCCTGAACTTAGCTGAGTTTATTGGGACTGAGCCTATTAAATCACCGAGGGTCTGTAGAAAAGGCTACCTCTTCCTCTGAAAGGTATGCACATAGCTAAACAAGAGAGCCAAGGAAAGGAAAGGCCAGAATAAGAATAAGGACACTAGTAGTGAATAAAATGCCTTCTTTTTATTCTCTGGCACAAGATGCAATTTCTGAAAGGAAATAGGAACAGAAAAAAGACAAGTGCAGGTCTATGAAAATAACCTTGGTTTATCTGCTATGGCCCCCCGAGATCTCTGCTCCTAGAGATTAGTAGTTATAAAGTCTCCCTCAGAAAGCACAAGTGAGCCTCTCTCAGTAAGCCTAACGAAAAACAAATTGAAAATCGCTTTGCTGAGGTACTTCTGTCTGACTGAGAATTACGTCTAACCACGTAATTTCCATGAAATGGCAAATAACAGCCTCGCGGATCGCAATAACGAGCAGTATGGAGAGCAAATTGCTAAAACTAGCGGTTCTGGAACCACAACGTGCTTGGACGCTGGGAGCTGTGCTAGATCAGGTATCGGTGTGCTCTGCTGCTCACCTCAAAGGCCTGGGAAGCTTTAGACTTCTCAAGGCAACGCAAAGTCAAGTGCTGTAATGAACCTTTAGTTCTCCAACAAAAACTATGCACCTGATTTTCATCTCTGCTAAGGTTTCCTGCAAACTTGCTGCACTCACTGTGCAAAGAAGCCATAAAGTATCAAAGGAGCTTAAGAAACAGGCAGATAATATGAACAGAATCAGAATCCAGTATTTTATTAGAGTCCAAAATCCAAAGACTCAAACTGAAACACCATGAGACTGAAGGGGGAAAAGCAATCCTACAGAGAAAGAAACTGGTGCAACTTTGAAACATTCTTTCATAGAAGATGACAAAGAAACACCTTGTCCTACGGAAAAAGTTACTCCAAAAAATGAGCTCTTAGAGACTGAAAGTCACTCACTTTCTTGCGTAAATGAGCATGAATGTGTAGGTCTCTTCCTAGAGGTGGTACAAAGGAAGAGCCAACAAGCGCACTGAAAATTTTGCAAAGACTCCAGTACAAAGTACTGAAAAAAAAGAGACTTCTTTGGAAGGTAAACTTGATTTCCCAAAGGGGATGAGTAAGCAGTCATTCCCCTTGCAGGCAAATGAAAGCAATGATGAGCTTTCAAAGATGTCATTCACAAAACTGCCCTTAATGGGAGAGCAGAGTGACTGAATCCAGGCAGGAAATTAAGAGACAGAGCAGGGACAGTCATTTTGATGAGAAGACTCAAAGAGAACAGAGGAAGGAAACAAGGGGGCTGTGCGGCATTGTTATCTCTTTTGACTGGGTCCCATTAATACAACGAATCATTTAAGAGAGTGATGAAAAGAGTGGGAATCATTAAAAAAAAAAAAAAAAAAACAAAAAAACCAAACAACAAAACTTTTTCAAAGGCATAATTCTGTTTGAGTTTCAGAATTTTTCTTTCCAAATATGCCAAAATATATCCCAGCAAGACAGACAAGCTTATGCTATATGGTTTATCTGGTGATAGGGGTATTGTCATGGAAACATGATCTTTGCTCAGAAGTGATTACTTATTCCTGCTCTCATTCCCCTCATATATTAATAATAGATTTTTTTTTTTTTTTTTAATTAAGTCAGTGACAGACTATGGACCTGGATCTTCTCCTATCTCCTGCATGGATTTCATCCTGGTTTTCAGCTATGTCATTACTCAGTTACAGACTGCAGTTGTGGCCCACAAGTGCTGCCACAACCTATGGAAAAACTGGCCTCCAGGCCCCAGCCAGGGACTGTGCCTGGTTTCGGAAGGAGACGGTGCTCTGTCTTCTTCAAGGATGGACACAACTTTTAGACTACGAGCCAGCAGATACATTACAGATATGGAGAATACAACTTATACCCCAGGACATCTAACAAAAGGGATGAAACAGGATTCTCCTCCAGAAACTTTGACTTGGGCATTTACAAGAAGGTTTCTAAGTTCTCTTTAAAGACGATAAAGTCTTACTGCAGGATATAGCTGCCTAAACACAGGCATCTGTAGGCATTATTTGAGATGCCACAGGGAATCTTGTCCAGCCCCTGACTACCTTCCCACGGCTCAGATCTCCTGTGGGTACCGAGTCACATCTGCCATCTTTACGTGGACATCTCACATATCTGAGATCATCTTTAACAGCACTTGACATATATGTATGTGTGGGCAACTTAACTGAGCCCAGTGGAGTCCAGAGGGCAACTCAATTCCTCCTAAAGTAAACATCTGTCTTTGGACAGCTGAATTGCTCTAAAGGCTCCAGGGTTCAATTCAGTTGCCCAAACACAGGTATCCAACCACTTAGGAAATATTCAGGGGAGTGACTGCTGGCCTGGGCCAAACCCTGCAAGGTACCACTGAAAAAACTCAAATGATACGAACAACGGTCATGGCACTAACTATTTTATGGTGCTAGATATATGGCTTTTTCAGCAAGCTCACAGCAATTTCAGCTCCCTTTTGGAGATTTTACCCTTCCTGGTGTTAGGAAAAAAAAATGTATTGAAGTTAGGAATAAGCAGATGTTTACAGTGACACGGATGACCTATTCAAAACATGCTAACCTTGTATAAAAATAGCGTAATATGTTAGTATAGGGATTCAGGCTGGAAAGAAAAAGCGAAGTTTATATACACATCCATTTTGACTGTGCAAAGTCCCCTCTGGCCCCAAAGGTTATGTTTATATGAGTAAACTAAGCATCATCAAATTCGATGATCTTAAAGGTCTCCTCCAACCTAAACGATTCTATGATTCTAGGGCCGGGACAGGGTCTCAGGTACTGGTGCAACTGGGTGTCCCACAGCACCTTGCACCCTGGTGTCAGCCCCAGTACTGCCCATACCAGGGTCTAGGACTTACCTCGGAAGACAATACAGACACAGCCACCCTAGTGTGTCTTTATTTGAGCAACTATACGAATGTGACACATTGGCTTCAGGGTCAGAAAATAGGCCTGATCCTTCTTTCTTTTTTACCACTACAGATTTGACCCTGAGTACGCTAGATTCAGTCCTTCCCTTTCTCCTAGACAAGAGGGTTCTTATTACTATTTATTAACAACTCTTTTCCTGCTGCTGTTTTGTGCTCCAGCTTTGCTGGGTTTATGAGCCCATGGACTTCCCATGGACTGCAGATGGAACACCCACATATGGTCACTGCTCTGTCATAGAATCATAGAATCACAGAATCACAGAAAGGTCTGGGTTGGAAGGGACCCCAAGGATCACAGAGTTCCAACCCCCCTGCCACAGGCAGGGACACCAACCTCCAGGCCTGGACCTACACGAGGTTGCCCAGGGCCCCGTCCAACCTGGCCTTGAACACCTCCAGGCATGGGGCATCCACCCCCTCTCTGGGCAGCCTGTTCCAGCCCCTCACCACTCTCTCTGTAAAAAACTTCCCCCTAATATCTAATTTAAACCTTCCCTCCTTCAGCTTCAATCCATTCCCCCTTGTCCTGTCATCATCCTCCCCGTCACACCATTCACGCTGGTTGTGTTCAGCCCAGTCACACCTGCCTGGCCTGTGTCTACCTCTTACTCACCTGTTTGGGGGGAAGGAATTCACCCCTCCAGACTTTGCAGGTCTTCTAGTAGGAAGGAGCAAAAGGGAAACCAAGTCACACATATTTCTTCAGAAAAGAAAAAATGTTTTGTGTCAGGAACCATGTTCCTAGAATTTAAAGGAAGTGTTGCCATGCTTCCCACAGCCCTAGTCTATGTCATTCTCAAGCTTATATGAGGGTTAATAGGTGAAAAATGATGAAAATACGATGCAATGCAGATCAGAGGAGCTGGAGTCACGTGCTGATGAACTCACAAGGTGATACAGGTTTGCAGGTGGAGCCTGGTGACTTTGGATCATCTCAAAGTATGTGCAGGCTTAGAACTGGCTCCTCCCCATCCTCTGGGACCACCCAGCTACCACTGCAACCCATGACAGACAGGTCCTTGGAAGAGATGAAGGTAGAGCCCAGAAAAAAACATATACAAGAGAGGCAGGAAGAAGAAAGTCTGGACACATTTGGGTGAGAAATGTATAAAGGCTGACGGGTTGGTAATCGGAGTGGATTTCATAGAATCATAGAATCGTTTAGGTTGGTAAAGACCTTTAAGATGGAATCAGGGCCTCTAGTTACAACTCATTCTTTTTTCAAAGTTTTCTACAGAACACTACAAAATCTGATCCAGTTATGCCGATGTAAGTGAAAACACCACTGACTTGCATCAGTGCAAACCCAGGAAAATTGAGAAAGGCTGTTTAGATTTATTTCTTATATACATCTGTGTAGCTGCACCCTCAAGATGCATAATTTAAAAATTTAGAGAAACACAGTTCTATTGAGTCATGTTGTACACAAAATAGTCAGGATCACAGGTACGATTACTTTAATGGCAGCCGAGCACCCTGAAGGTTACTCAACCGGTCACTGATGAGCTTGGAACATAGTTTTACAATAGCATAACATTAAACTCTGAAATCTGCTGTAGAGCCAAGTTAATTTTTAAAAAGAGCAAAATCTATAGTCGACTACCCTCTTCCTCCTCCCTCCACCCCCAAGCCCCCCAAACACTGGGTCTGGCGGTTATTCTGATCCCTGGAGTTTGATGCATGTTTGATTCACAGACTGCAGCATGTCTGCACCAGATGGCCCCGAGTTAATGAACACAAACTCATCACTTTTACTCACGAGGGAAATGTGCAGCTCAATCTGATTTGTACTCGACAACTAAAAATATTTTAGTATTTTTAGCGAGCATTTTACTGTTACAAAATGGCATTTGAGGAAAGCATTAAAAGAACACAGCCTACCCAACAAATGTACTTCCACAGATGAAGAACAGCACTGCTGCCTTTTCCCCTTCTCATCAGAGCGAAGTTAACATATTCCCAAGCCTTAAAACAGCAAGCAGCGCATAAAGAAAGCTATAAGATCTCGGGCCTTCTCAGGCACCATTAAGCCATTTGCAAAAAGTCTCCTGAGTTTGCTGAAAACAGGATCGGGCTCCGAGTTTGTTACCACAGCAGGTTTGAAAGGATACGGGTCATATTCTCAGCTAGCATAAAACAAAGTGAATGCTTGGAAACCACCAGAGCTGTGATTATTTATACCAGATAATGACTGGTCTGCATGGGGTCACTGCGATTTTCACGTGTAGTGCAAAAGATGCAACTGCAAGCAAATATAAAACACATGCAAAAAAACAGCATTACACTGCCATGATATACAAAAGATTTTTCTCCAGGGAACCGAGAGATATTTGTTAAAAGATGAAAAACAGGTCCCCCGTCTACGACCCCAAAATGGATTACTTGCTTCCCTTGGAGTCAATGGGCACAAAGGCATGATTGCAAACACATGGCAGGAGCCACATTCCCAGAATCTAAAGGAATCTTGATTTCACTTTTCACTCAAGAAGCTGTTGGGCATGCCAAAATTTTTATGTAATTCTAGCCCTGAATGTGACTTCCTTACTACTCTCTGTGATTTTGTGTGTTTGAGTGTCATACATACCACAGGATCGTAAGATGCAATTCTTACTGAAACCATATAGTTACCTGAAAACTTGTTAAAGGCATTGCATGTTGATGTAAATATTTGATACAGTTGAGTGTTTTGTTCATTGCATAGAGTTTTGCCGTTACTCTTTCACTATAGTGATGCATTCTCTACCCATAGTTTCAAGACTGCAAAAAATAAATCAGATTTAAAAAAACTGAGAAGAAAGTAACGTACTAACCGTAACTCTTCACACCACACTCTACAAGAAGCAAGCTGGCCAAGCCAAATCGCATAAGAACTGACTCCCAGATGCCCTGGGTAAACTAGTCAGAGCCGGGCATCTGGATCTTACAGCTGCCAAAGCCATGCCAGCGGTAGGCACCTGCCAAACCAATCTACTGGAGGCCCAACGCATTTCTCATCCCCTCCGGAAGGAAGAGGCAATGCCAGAAGGGAGTATTACTGTATAATGACTAATTTCTTACAGAAGTAGAAGACAAACTCATCATGTATGCAGTACCGCTCTATAGTGGTATTCCCACAGAGCTTGTGGGCTGTCTGCTTGGCGGCCTATTTACCTTTCTAACTACAAATTTTCTCAACTACACCCATCTCCATTATACAGTTTTATACAGTTGCGATAAAGTTATTAAAGAGCAAAGTACCAATACAACACAATCTCATACAAGGATCAGTCAAGAAGGATATTCTTAATGGTTCAGCCAATAAAAAAGAGAGAGGAAAACCAGAGGATGCTGAGAGGCCGTTGTGGTCTCCTAAACCGTGAAAGAATTAGCTGAAGAAAACACCCATTAAGGTCCCATTCATCACAAAATGCTGGGAAGAAATTCCTAATCAAGCTTTAATTCCTGCTCTTTGTGCCTTAGTCAACTTTCTTCTCTTCTACAGCTCTCCACTAAAGCATCTATGTTCATTAGATCAGAACTGAAATATTTGCTGTTTACCATGAAAAATTGTCAAGGTCAGGATCACATAGGGTCTGCGCAATAGGGCAGAAGATCCCACCTCACCAGGATCATCAAGGAATTAGTGCTGGGGAGCAATCTCACAGCCATCACTAACTGGGCAGTACACACAAATCCTCCTCTCAGGATATCTCTGTTCTTTCACATATATACAAAAAATAAGTAATTTTAAATTTTGTTTTAAAGTGAAACAAAAGCAAGCACATACTCCTGACAATCTTGATGGTTTTGTTTTCTTTTCAGACAGTTTGTCTTCTCACCTGCCCTACACCGTCTATAAAGTATAATAGAAATGTTGGAAAGAAATCTGTTTTACTTAACTGAGGGAGTCAAAATTCAATTTAGAATGAAATACTAATTGCGACTTTACCTCTCTAATCATTCCAAAAATATTACAAGGTACTGAAGCTACAACCTGAACAAGTTCTCTGGAAATCTTTCATTCTGACTCCTCTAAGGATCCAAATGGCTCTAGCAAATACGTCTTCATCTCATTAATCTCCCCTCCAATACAAACTTTCTGATGTGCAAGCTGTTCACTCTCCCCGTCCTTTACAACTGGATATAAACAAGGGATGCGCGAGGTCTGTGATGGGGGAGCACGAGCCATCTATCACCCGCGACAAGCCAGCACAGTGGGAACATCTTCACTTCTTCCACCTCATGTTCTAAATTGTGACTTTCAAAACAACGGGAAGAAACGTGCCTTCCAATTCCGCGCTGCAAGGGAAAACGCTGTTCCGATCAGGATTGCCTCTGGTTTGCTTCTGCATGGCTAATGAATAAATAAACCCTTTAAATAGCCTGAATTTAGGAAGCCTACCATTAACGCCGCCTTGCCCTGCAGCTGTAATGCCTTTTTAGTAGTGATGGTGACAAAGGTACCATGAAGTTACTAACATTTTTTTACATACTAATTTTAGTTCCTCGCGGAGCTCTGCAGTGCTGGACTGCCGTCTCTGTAATCGGGAAATCTCAGCACATGTTTTTAAGGCAGATTCCCCTGTTCACCTTCTCACTCTGTCCTTACTCACACCCCTCTTAAACGTAAGCCAAGGAAACAAATAATATTTCAGGTTATGCCCATGCACCATTAAAAATAGGCATGCAGCAACTTCCATGCATAATTCATTCTTCCTGTATTTCCAGCAAGACGTCTACACTTTGCAAGTGTAAAGTGACAATTCTTGCAGATTTGGGAAATAATCTTTTACATCTGTTACAAGCTAGCAGACACCATTTGGCAAGTGTAAAAAAATACCATATAGCACCAGGAATAAGGCGTTCTGTTTGGTTAGAAGCATTCTTGAACTAAGTCTATAGGAAAAAGAAAAAAAAAAAAAATGACGACTTCAATGTTCTTTCCTTCTAACAGAAAAATTCTAATTTTCCAGCCATTTATCTCTCTGCTTCCTTTGTGTATTATATCCTCCTTATTCCTCACTCTCTTTTTCACATGCATCATTTAACCGGATCATCTTGTTTCGCAAATATTGGGTTTTTTCCATGTTTTTTTTCTTTTTAATGCTGACTCTTCAGCCATCTTTATCATGCCAGACTCAGAATAAGCTTCAATTCCCTTCCTGCTCAGGTCTCTTGTGCCCCATTCACGTAGCCCAACTCCCCGGGGCCTCTCCCCGTCTGTGTTCACTCTCTCTGCCTTTCCCACCAGCCCACTCTTTTCCATCAGCCCAGTTCAGTCTCTACCTCTGCCTTCATTTCCCATCTACCTAATTTAATTCTCTACTTTTAAGTCTTATTAGTCTTGCACCAGAAGCGCGAGGACTAATGCTGTCATAACAAAGGGAGGGAGAGCTTGTAGGCCCACTTTACGAAGTGATTTAGCAGGGCGAGGAGCACCTTGCTGCATACTAATGCTGTTTTAATAATGCTGCCCAAACACCCCGGTGACTGTGCTAACACTATGCAGGCTCCGAATAAGCTGGGAATGCGATTTGTGTGCACATGAGGAGTTAAGATAATGGGTGAATGCACATTTCAAGCAAGTTTGCCATAAGCAGTAATATCACCGAGGCGCAATTCTTTTCTCTGCATTTCATTTAGATGTTTTCTCCTACTATAATACCATCCTTTGCTCTCTACACTTAAATGCACTCCATTTGCATTCCAGTCCTTCATTTAAAGAAATAATACAACTGATGCTATCCGCGTAGCTAAATAAAGCAATATATACTTAATTAAAATGATGCTGATGCGGCAGCTAGGTTCACAATTCACCACTGCTTTTGCACCCGCTCGCAAAGACGGTCAGCAAAAACGTCTACAATGCTTCAGGGACCCGATCCTGCCGCCTCGTCTGAAATTGCAAATCTCCCGGAGCGTCTCGGACGCATCCTCCGAGGCTCGTCCTCCAAAAGAGCTTTGCCCCGCGTCAGGACTTGCAAGCGCTGCCTCGGGCACGGCTGGAGGGTGTCCTCCGGACCATGCACAGCCCCACGTGCTCGAGTGCATTTGGCAGGTCCTCAGCGCTGCTGCCCAAGGAAGAATTTGCTTTTACCGGTATCATACTGGCAAAACAGCTGGCAGAAATGCACACTCAACTAGTAGTAACCAAGCGGTTTCTAAAAAGTCATATTTAATGCGTGAAGTGGGGAGGGTGGGTACAAGCTTCTTGGTTTGTTTCAAGTTTCGGAGGTGAGACCGTAAAACATCAGATTTTTTAAATCATTAACAAAAGAATGGGGGGAAACAAACACACTGCCAGTGTGTCCTTTTTCAGGCAGTATTTGAGCAACTTTAGAAATGAACCATATTGATTTTTCTATTTGTGGCTTTGATGGGAATTTAATTGAAAAGCTCGGTAACTTGGGTTTTGAAGCTGGTTTGCACAGAGTGTTCCACAGCAAAATTGTGAAAAAATAAAAAAAAAAAAAAAGAAAGCCAAGGGATTTTTTTTTTTTTTTTTTTTTTTGGTCAGTCAGAAGAGGCGATGACAAGAGACCTGCTGCAGCTTTTACATTCTCATCTCCTGGAGTTGGAAATCACATGCACTTTATTCATTGCCTATAGACAGACATCGCATTTTGTCAGTACAGCTCACCATGAAAGCTAGACTGCTGGCAATTAATTTTTCTTCTTTTATTTTCCTCCCTTATATGTGATTAGAAACAGTCATAAGGATTTCCATCAGCATCATTTCAATAAACTGAAAAAGGAGGTAACACCCTGGCCCTCTCCTTTATGGTCTATTAGCTTAATATGAAACATTTGAAAAAATCCAATAATTCTGAAGTTGTTCCATGCACACATCTTGGGTTCAAATATCCTTTATTGTTTCTAGATCAAAAAATACAAAGGAAAAGCCTGAAGAAGCAAGGAATAAGTGACAGGGTGGAATGGCATGCGGAGACACGATGGTATTTTTTAGCAGCTAATAGGTAAGAGTGACACATCCTACAGTTTTTCTCTATATATATTTTTAGGGAAAAATACCTGCAAGAGGCTTTGGTGGTGTCACTCTATTAACTTGCCAGTGTGTAAAATGATCCTCTAATTTAGTTCTGGCCCAGAATGTGAGATTTTTCCCAAACTTTACATGTCAAGAAGCTTGAAACTTTTCCCACTAGCTGCAGCCCTCATCACAGCAAGGCTGATAGCAGTAACGTATTTTCCCAGAATTAGAGCCCAGCTCAATTAGACTTGAGCTAGGGCGTAATACACCTGCCTGTTTATTTAACGGTATTTCCACAGATTTGTGTTTTCTCACCTCGAAGTATTTTCAGTTTAGGAAGACAGTTAAATGTTCACTTTTATCTGCAAAGCCTCAAACAAAACTGGACGGTTTATGCCTTTTTCCTCGGAATGCAGGAATAGCAGTCAGGAGACTTGATCTTACAGCTTCCCAGTGCAAAGGAGAAGAGGGTTGTTTTGGGATAGATCAGAGAAGGATCGTTAACAAAATGAAGATATTTTAATCTGATGGTAACATCCTATTTTCCCAAGAGCTCTCAACTTTCAAAAAAGCTACTGGCTAACTGCTAGACACTCGTTACATTGAAATAACCTTAATAATTAAGCAGATGAGATACGTCAGTCAGATGCACCGTTTTTCCTTAACTGTGTCACAAATCTAAGTAATGCACAAGAAAATATCATGTAGCTCACAGCCTAAGAGAGTGGCACATGAAAATGTGATTGCATTACAGTACAGTGTGATGATGAGTAAAGTCATCACACGACAAGTCGTCCCAGGATGATAGTATCTGTCCCACATCATAGTATTTTGGGATGGGAATATTACAGTACAGTGTGATGATGAGATGAGTAAAGTCATCACACGACAAGTCGTCTCAGGATGATAGTATCTGTCCCACATCATAGTATTTTGGGAATAATAAACATTATATGTAGGAAAACACTAAGCCAAAATAAGCTTGGTCATCCCACAGAGCTTGTGACAGATGGCAATTCTAGCCCTATAATCAAAGCAATAATTAACCTAGTAGTTAAAAAAAAAAAAATATCAAACCATATTTGCAATCCAGTTCTCTACATCAGGAGCGTGCTGCGATATTCAGTTGTGTTTTCAGATACACTGATCACCCAAATTAAACATGGTTACTGACAGGAAACCTCTGGTCCTGCAGAAGACAACACGGATCGCCAATATCTAGTACTTATTTCAAGTGTTGATGCCTTTGACAAAATGAAAGTGGAAAAGAAGATCTGTTCAAAAGATCTAACCCCCCCTTCCATCCACTCACGGGCCATTTGGCAGGTTACTCCATGAATATAGATAGCCCTTTGTATTCTATTCATTCATTATCTATGAAAAGGCTAATTTCAGTATTTTACCTGTTTATGATCTGTATTCACGCTAAAATCACCGGTAGAAATAAATTCTAAATCTATCATTTGTTGGCAAACTGGTTGGCTAGCAAGACACAGCATCACTTCTGTCTGACAACCAAAACCCCTGAACTTTAAAATCAGGACTTTCTGCTTAGGCTAGCATGTATAATTTGCAATAATGTTTTCACCCTCATTTTTATAAACAAATTATTGTTTATTGCCCAAGTTCACAGATCAATTACCAGGGACCTAAATGAACTTCAGTTCATGTGATGTCGCTCCAAATTTTAGGGGTCTCTCTACCTCATCTGTTATCAGATCCACATTTATGAACTTAACTGACACATAGGAATGGTAAAAGTAAAAGAAATAAATATAGCTACATATATATATGAACATAAAACAGGGGTAGATTCATGAGTTATAATTAGCAAAGAGAAGAAGCCATCTTACATTGTGATTATTGCAGTGTCCCGGTTCCAGCCAGGACGGAGCTGGTTTTGTCTTCAGCAGCTCCTGCGGTTTGGATTTAGTGTGTGAAGAACGGTGAGAGCACGGGGCTGGTGTTGGTGCTGCTGAACG
>JMFS01121513.1:0-55887 GCA_000699545.1 Podiceps cristatus
ATTGGAGTGTTTTATGACCTATGCAAGGACTAAAAGTGCACTGAAGAGACATATATTGGATTAGCTGTCGTTCTGTAAAATCAAAGTCAATTAGGATTTCTTCCAAAAACAATTAAAGAAGAAAATTATTAAACTTATCTAGTCATATTAAGGTCTCCTCCTCAAGGTTTTAGCTTTGGCACTTCTCTAAGCAATATGGAAATGCAGACTATGAGTAATTGTGATAGACTGCACAGAAGAGTACTTGGAGGTTGAATTCATTCCTCCATCCTAATCAACACCCACATCCCTTTTGCAATTGACTTAGTCAAGGACAGGAATTCACTTTAGACTGTCCATCCTGCCCAGTTACTGGGAGGGTGACTACCACCATTTCCTTTTCTAATATTTAGTGGGCATCTGCTGGGCCGCTGTAAGATCACACCTTTTAAACTAAACTTTGTGGAATTGCTTAGAAGATGCTGTTTCTTATTTTACATTTTACCATCTCTCCTAGAGAACATAATGCTATTATCCATACGTCATCTGCTTATCATTCTGGAATAACACAGGCCAGAGGACTGACTCCCCACCGTGGTACTTCATATTCATGATGCTGTAATATTATGTTACATCAGTTTGAAATCTAAGTAATATAGTGGTGAATGAAACTATCCATACGTTACTACAGCCTTCAGCATATCTTTTCTACCAATAAAGAGAAGCCAAATCACAGATGGTTTTTACATAGTTATGATTAATAATCATGGTATTACATCAGTGTCATCTTAACATAATAAAAATGAATCTATAAATTGTAGTCAGCATTTTTACAGCATCTACAATGACTGCTTTTTGCAGCAGAAGGGTACATCCCTGACAGTAACTCTTTCTGAACCATATCTTTTCTACCAATAAAGAGAAGCCAAATCACAGATGGTTTTTACATAGTTATGATTAATAATCATGGTATTACATCAGTGTCATCTTAACATAATAAAAATGAATCTATAAATTGTAGTCAGCATTTTTACAGCATCTACAATGACTGCTTTTTGCAGCAGAAGGGTACATCCCTGACAGTAACTCTTTCTGAACTGCATTCACAAAGAAGAATTTCAATTTACTGTTTGTTTTCTTGCATATTATTTCTGGAATAGTTTATATTTTCTGTATAATGTTTTTAGATTGATCCTTTACAGACTTTGATTAATTTTTTTTTTTTTTTTTTTTAAATCAGTTGCAGAGGGAAGCCAACTCATGAAATTCTATATTTTCTTTCTCAGCTTTCAAAGCAAATCTAGTCTGGACAGGATGATGTGTTACATTACTCCTGAGCTGACCTGAACTTTGAACAGCCTGAAGCACAGAGCACACCCAAAATTCAACACCGTATTACCGTTGGGGGCAGCCCAAACCTTGTTGGATACAAAAATATCATCTGTCCTTTGCAGCTACCTTTAGGACAACTTCTGCAGAACAATGGAGACATACTCAATACAGGTGTCGGTGAAATGTATCGTTGTATGTGCAGGCATTTACTTCAGTGTTTTGTTACACTTCCGCTGTTTGTTTTCTCTTGGCTGAAAAAGCATGGGCATATTTCAAATTCAACACATGCCTCATAATTTTTTCTCAATCAGGGCAAGATTATACCAAGGGTAGATGCAGCTGCGAAACACTTAATTCCAGAACCTTTAAAAGCATGTTCAAATTTTGAGAGAAATCCCTTTCAATTGGGGTTCACCTCTTTCCCACTCTTGTTCCCACTTGTAGGAACAAATCTTTCTGAGATGCTTTACATTCCCAGCTTGGATCCTGACAAAAATTGGCAGTGAGATGGCCGTGTTGGGATATGGTAAAAGAATGAGATATCCTATCACCTTATTTCAAAAGCTCTAATAAAATTTGATTCAAGTTCCCTTCTGATGGTGACAGAGGGTAAACATATTCCCAAACTCATTTGGCTGTTGAGGAGCCCAGACAGAACCATGTATCATATAGACATACCGGAGGGGAAATACTCTTTAAGAATATTTACAGAAATTGCAAACTTTTGGACTACTTCCTACTCAGCATAAAAGGAATGTGTTTTCATACACAAAAGTTGTAATTTACTTGATGTCATCTACTAGCCTACATCAGACCTCTTGGTAGCAATAAAATGCATCCATAAGAAGTAAGAAAAAATATGAAGCTATTTCACTGGGCCTGCCTAGCCCAATAATGAGTCTCTGTTTGTGGCCTGTAAGAGGTGGCTGTAGAGTTGAAGACTCCAACAACCTATCGTGAGGACTGGCCTGGTCTCTCCCAAGTTACATTCCTCTTTTGATTGGAGATTTACTGGGTCATAGCAGAGATCCCTATTTAGTAAATACTGTGGGTTTGTTTTTTTTTTTCTTCCCATGAATGTCTGATTGATTGCTCTTTGAATTCGTGTGAGTTTCCAGCATCAGCAGCAGCCTGTGGTGGTATGTTCAGAGGA
This sequence comes from Podiceps cristatus, assembly GCA_000699545.1. Taxonomy (NCBI): domain Eukaryota; kingdom Metazoa; phylum Chordata; class Aves; order Podicipediformes; family Podicipedidae; genus Podiceps; species Podiceps cristatus. Next base: position 2,465 of record JMFS01121513.1, read on the forward strand.
TTAAGTACATCTCATTTTTCAACCTGTCACATGATAATTTCATCTGGCAGTCCTTAGCTCTTGAACTGTGGTACCCAGTGAGCCATAGTTCCTCGCGATGTTCCTAATCAAGAGTTGTGGTCCACTTTGTTTTCCTGTTTTTTATCCCAATTATCCTTGTTCTCAATCTTTGTAGCCATACTAATGTTACTATACAGAAGAGACAATAGTTTTTTCCAAGATATTTTAAAATTCCTTTGTCTATTATTCAGATCCAGAAACACATTAGAAAAATACAATGTGCTTTTGGGTTTGTGCTCTTTTCACAGTAAGGTCCTTTAAAAACTGTTCTGTTCTGGAGGGCACCTTTGCAGATTCAGTTATGCAGTCAAGTTTGTTGATAGAATAATCCTATGTGACTGTGGAAACTTGGCATCTGCCTTGATCCACCAATATTTTTTAGATATCACATTGATCGGTTTTACAGGCTGTTATAACGGAAGCTTAAGTTGAGCTTTTCACAGACTCAGAAATGTTTATGGTGAATATCCCCAATCACTTTTCAAGAGCATCCTATCAAGTTCAGTTGATAAAAATGAGATTAGCCTATTATGGATGTCATTTTTCTAAAACACCGATATTTTCATTTGTCAGTTATCACTGGTGAGAAGCAGGTTTGACCTTTAAGACAGGAATATGTAAGATGTTGTCAAAATGGATCAGAAACCCAAATAAAATAGATATGATACAGCATTACCAAGAGTGTAGAGTGAGAGTTCCCTGATCCTTATGGTCCCTTGGAAGACCTCTTTCTTCTAGAAACATCAGTGGCAAACACAGCCAAGTACCTGCTTTACTTTTAAATATATTTTGTTGAATTTTAACATTCTTGCAAGGAAAGGGCTAACAATAAAACACTGATTAGTGTACTCAAAGCACTCTCCCACTGGCAGTATGGAGCAAGCCTGACTTTCTATAGTTTTGATGCTTTAACCTTGGAAGACTCCAGCTTCGGGGACTTTTGTCTGCCATATTCAGTGAATTTATATAGTTAATGAACTGGAATTCCCAGATTTTTCTCCCTATCCTTGTCTCTCACGTAATCAGGGCTAAAATAAACTGATTTACTTCTTATCTCTCATGTTCCACCCAAGAAGATATGGAGCTAGTCTCAACTTGTGGTAGATTACAAGTAAATATTCTTAGAATCACAGAATGGCTGAGGTTGGAAGACACCTCTGGAGGTCACCTTGTCCAGCCCCTGCTCAAGCAGGGTTACCTACAGAAGGTTACCCAGGACTATGTCCAGACAGCTTTTGAAAATCTCCAAGAATGGAGATTCCACTACCTCTATGGGCAGCCTTTTCCAGTGCTTGGTCACCCTCACAGGAAAGATGTTTTTCCTTATATTCAGACAGAACCTCCCGTGTTTCAGTTTCTAGTTGATATTTGATCTATCATCTTTTTTTTTTTTTCTGAATTTAAGATATTTTATAGTAAACAAGGAAAGCACATCATTTTGGACCACTTAAAGCTAAACAGACAAATAAAATGTTGCTGATAGGTTTTAAAAGAGATCAGCACATACAATCTTGCAACAAATAAATGGTCCTCAGGTCATTATTTTGGTAGTTTTGCACACCAGAGCTTCATAAAGAAATTATCTTTTACATTTTCTTTCGTTCCCTTTCTGCAATGCATTAAATCATAAAAATCAGAGCAAGTGACTGCATAATATTATTGAAGTATTTATTCTCAGTTTCAGTATCTTGGTATTTAGTATTTCAACTGTCTTAAAAAGGGATTCTGGAGCTGGAAATAATCATAACATCACCATTAAAAAGGCCAGTCCACTCTGCAGTGAGAGCAAAGTTTAAGTTAGAATTATGCTCAGGAAAGTATAGAGATCTGCAGCAGAAGATGACATGGAGTCATATTTTAATCCTTGTCATCCCCCTCGGGCAAAGTTCTGCACAGCTGAAAATCTGACTTCATGTTGTTATTTTTTTTTTAAAAACAGGTTTGGTAATAAACATGTTCTGCAATATGGTAAAATAAGGCTCTGCTTTTCCATTTCCAATACTGGGTTCTTATTTGCTTCCTCAGACAAGACATTGTTCTGAGATACCATATCCCCTTTCCTTCAGGTATTACACAATGAAACACTGAAAATCAGTAATTCAAAAAAACTTAAACTTAGTTCTTCTTGGATGGGATCCTCATATTACTGGGCATTCAAATCCTACTGAAAATCAGTTAGAGTCAAACCTTATTTTTGCTCATCTTCTTAAAAGAAATGGAAAAAACTCTGCTTGCTACAGGTATTGCAGAGTTAAATATACCCTCAGGTGTCTGTGGATATAATCCATTCCTTCTTGAATTTCTTTGGCCAGATTAAGTTTCCCTTTTTTTATGCAGCATAGAGCATTCAGTATTACCTCATTACGTGGTGCTTGATAAGTGCATGTATTCTAAAACTGTCTTACAGAATATTTCCATTAAAATACAGATTGAAATACCAGTGCTAAGCTGTTATTTATAAATATCACCCATCATGATCTAATGGAACAATATCATGCCCGGCACTGTCTGTCTGAACAATTGCATCCATCTTCCGAATTCGCTGAATGATCATTTACTGTTTCCTGCTTTGGTTGATCAAGCATTTTCTTGATGAAGCTCTCATAGAAGTGGTTCAAAATCATACCAAAATTCAATGACAAATCCGAACACTGAACGGCTGTCTTGCAAGCACCAATCCTATGCCTTATGAGAAAGATCTTCATCTAAGCAAATCATCCTCCAAAGACAACCCTCTACCCAGGAATAAAATATGAACCCCAGTCCTGGAGTGGGCCAACCCTCAGCTCAGGTGTAATTATTCATTCCTGTAAGTGAATACAAAAGATGTGGGGATTGATTTTCACCTATACCCATATCCATAGCTCCTGTGAAGATCTGAGCTATTGACAAGTAATTTCAACTTCTGCCACTGATCATAGAATCATAGAATCAATTAGGCTGAAAAAGACTTTTAAGATCATCAAATCCAACAGACTGTGCCTCCTTAGTGAACATTATATCACAAGAGTATATAACCACTCCCCATTTCTCTGCCTGTCTGTCATTGCTCTTATGCTGTGCCAAGCATGGAAGATGTAGGATGTAGTTTTCTGAGCAGGAAAATGCCCATTAAACAGAGAATTTATCTTCCCAGAGAAATGTATTCATTCTCAACGTATTGCACCGATGAGGTAAAGATAATCACTGCAGCACTATTGCACTTATTTAGAGGCACGCAACCTTTGCCTGTTCAAACTGCTTCAGTCATATTTGCAATCAAAATCCGGCATCAGAGTTCATAATAGTAGCTGGAGGAATAACCTGCCCATTTCATATTTACCTGTATCCCTCCCGTGCAGCACTGCAACGGCAATGTCTTAGGTCCATGCTTTCCCATTTTGTGATAATCCCATCTTTTTAAAAAATAATTTAGAATATAGCATTATTTTCCTTCAAAGCCTGTACCTAGAAAACATTTCTTTTGCAGGAAGCGGTAACACCAAACCAAAATCTTGACCCAGCCACCACTGAAGTTAAGGGCAAAACTATTATTAACACAAAGGAAAAAATTTTCATCAAGGTTTTTTAAAGCCAAACATCTCAAAGTTGCATCCTTTAAAACTCTGCCTTCATTTATACCATATCTTGTGAATGCTACAGCCATCTTCTACAACAACATCCCTTCCCAATGCCTGCTAGAAAGTTAAATGAAATATGTACTGTCATTCGAATACAAGGCCCCCGATGCCGGGCTGCCCGTCGGAGGCGCAGGATGGCTGCCAGGCCATCTGGCTCACGCCTGTCCCAGGGACGGCTCTGCAGCTCTTCCCCTGCCTCGCACCGCAAAGGTCTCCTGCTACCCGGCGGGCCCGCGGCCAGCGCCTGACGTCACTCTTCCCCACAAATGTCAGCATAGGACAGGATAGAAATGATGCATAGAAATGGAAGATCACTCAAAGTTTGGTTATGTCCCAGGATTTGAGGATGCAATGCAAGGACCGTCGTTTAAACTCATTTGCACTTTTTAAAAATATACATATATACACATACATATACATATATGAAAGAACTAGCGTGTATGCTGCCGAAATCTTCAGCTCCCTACTTGTGTTCCCATCTTTTGCCACATGCCAAAATTTATGGTGATTTTGATTGGCAGATCACAAAAAGCAGCACTACCGTGCTCCCCTTCAGTGCCCAGAACTTGATGCTTGCTGCATTCACCCACTGTTCCATTGGTATTTTGCTACCAGTGCCAGCCCAGCCATGGGGATGCCAAAACCGGGCAGTATGACCATAGCTATTTGCCAATCAAAACATAAGAGTGCTACAATTTGGTTTTCTTTTTTATATCCTAAAGCATATTCTGTTCTCTGTTAAAATACAAGCCTTAAGGTCATCACACTCCTTTCTGTTTGCCTGTTCTTCATTACTCATTCAAGAAAGATACACATTTATGACTGTAGCTTTTAAAATAAGTTTACTCCTTCATTTCTTCAGAGTTCTCACTAAAAAACTCACTATATAATGGGTAATTCTAATTAGCTTACTAATTAGCTCTACTTTTCCTAATAAAAACTAACATTTTCAGTAGAACATGTTCACAGCCATTTTTCTTTTCAATCCCTTGCTCTTGACTTGCCTCTCCACTTCTTTATAGTCAATTTTAGTATTTCAGATTTTAAGCTGAAGAAAAAAAATCCTTCTTGCTGGAGAAGATTTTCTCATCAAGTGAGCTATATATATATTTTTAAGAAGGATATCAAACCCAGCCTGATGGAACAAACACCTTAAGACATCCTCTGTACATGAGTGTCTCTTTAAAAATATTAAAGTCTAGAGGTTGAATTGATTGCAGGTTTAACTGAACTGAAAGAGTAAGAGACATTGTGATAAGACAAAATGATGACTCAGGTCTCCATGTAGTATGAGAGTCAATTTTATAGAATTTCTTCAGTAGCCCACATCCTTAGTGGTCTTTGCCTCTAAATTCAGTTCTTGATTTTCCAGTAAGACAATTAGTCTCTTAACAGTCCACAATCATGGACAAAATAAGCAGTTACTTGAGGATGAAGATTTGCAAACTTGAACTATATCTACTTGACGGTATATGTGTATGTATGAGTTGTTTCACATGTCTAACTTTGAATTTCACATAAATGATGATATCTTATATAAAAAATTTAAAATCCACCACTTCTATCTTTTCACCTTCTGTGGAGTTTAATAGAAGGAAGCCTTAGTGCAGCAAGGAAGAAGCCAGCTTGCCAAGAGTTGCCATGAAATAATCTCATTCCTACCTTAGGGGATGGTAAGAGAAAGGACAGCAAAAGAAAAACAGCTGGCCTCAGGAGTGCAAACTTCAGTAATCTTAAACATTGACAGATCTCCTGGGAGATGAATGTAAGAGCAGGGAAAATTATGGAGGTTGGGCTGTTTCCTGAAGAAATCATATCAAGGGCACAAGTACAAGCTGATCCTTTGTGAAAATCAGAAAGGAAAGATAATAAGTTGGCCAAAATGTGAGCACTTTATTGACCTTCAGAATGATGAAGGTGGTCATTGGTGTGGACTGAAAACAGTCCACATATCATTAAGATGTGGCCAAACAGCCAAAGGTACAAATTATAAGCAATTGCATTAAAACAAACAAACAAACAAAACCCCCAAAACAAACTATAATGACAGTAAATCCAAAGTTCACTATTCAACACTAAAGGAAAGCTGACAACAAATTATCATCAGATAGTCAAACTGATGAATTTTTTTTGTATCAGAATGTCAGTCAAGATCAGGTGGTTAACAGTGAAAAAGAGGAAAGATCTCCAAGACAAGAGCTCAAATAAAGAAGAAACATACTTAGTTCTGATTATTTCAAATCATTTGACTAGCAGCTTGTTGGAAAGTATTGGGTGATTTACCTGATGAACCTTGAAAAACCAGCTGGTGAAATTTTTGAGCTGTGGCTCGTTGTCTTTCTGAAAATGGAATGAGGTGTGAAACGGCTGAAAAGAGCAAAGGGAGAAAAGATGTGTTGAGGTATTACACATAAATCACGTAAGCCTCAAGTCTGCGTGTCAAACGATCCTGTTGACCTAGCCAAAGAACAGTTTCACACATTGAAGAAATGATTTGGGAAATATTGTATATGAATCTATGCATATAACAGTTGTAAATCTAGGCAGCAGAGGTAGAGTGCACAAATGCAGGGTAGATATCAAGTAGGTAGATGGCAAGTCTTCAGAAAAATAGTTAATGAAGATGAATATGCTCTACTATTGCAAAGGCAAATGCTAGTCAAGTTAGTCTGTAATGTAACTTGTAATATATAGCAAATAAGCCTCCTACTGTACTCAGCACTTCTAGCATCAGCTGGAGGGAAGTCCTCCGTGTTTTGGGCATCCTTCTTCAAGGAAAGATGTGGCTGAATGGAGAAAACCCAAAGAATAATAAGCAAACATCTTGGAAATACAGCCTACAAGGAAGTCTGTGTACTCAGGGTTTGCAGCCTACAGAAAAGCAGAAAAAATCTTAAAATACGTAAAAGACTGCTGCAAAGAAGGCAGTGATAGTCAATTTTTACTGTCTGTGGCAAAAAGACAAAATGCAGCAATGGAGGCTGAGGTTATATATTAGAGAAAACTTCCTCATTGTAAGGATAGCGAGGTCTAGATAGACAAAGAAACTTCACAGTCTTCGCTCCAAAAGTTTTTAAACCCAAGTTTGGAAAACATCTGTTGCAGCTTACACAGTACCAGCCAATCTAGCCTCGGAAAACAAGCCAGGACTCCTGTCGAGGTCCAGACACTTCTCATTTCATGTGATCCTGCCATTTCTTCAATGTGAAAGAGTGAAAATGAGGGAAAATAGAGCAGCATGTACATGGTGGTGTGTCATAATCCCACCATAGCTCTGGAAAGGTGCAAAATATGCAAACCTACGTTTTTATAGAAAAATACACCAGTATTTCCTTACAAAGTCTTGCTGGACTAAATTTTACATAAAATTTTGTTTCACTTTGTAGAATGTCTACTTATTTAGTAGGTGTTTGTGTCCACCAATTTAACATATATGTACACCTTAAAAATGTCTTCCAAAATGTTGCTTTAATCTATTAACCAAAGTTCAGTGACTAGGCACTTGGGAAAATGCTAATGTGAAGAACCGTTCTTTTTTTTACCATTGAATAAGCCCCTCTTATCCAGTTTTTGAAAATTTTAGGCAATGTAGTGGAACCTGGCCTTTAATAGATAGTTTTTACTTCAGTATAGTATAATGCTATGAAGGAACTTTAGTTCAAACTATTTATGCTTGTTTCCATTGACCCTATATTTACACCAAATAAATATCATGCTAGCTTTATATATAAATTAATGTTATATGAAGCTAACTGTTATTTTTTTTTTTTTCAGAAAGAGTCCCCTACAACAACATAAAATTTCTTCTCAAGCTAAGGAAAGTTTATTTCACTTCTGGTAATTTTATAGTGTGTGTGTGCTAGATGGAAATACAGAACTGTGAAAAGGCTCATTTTAGCAGGGATAACAACTCACAAAAGTTATTCTGAGGAATGGGGTGGAATGAATCATATTCATACATGTGTGTGTTGGATGGCAAAAATCAATGCTTTCTCTTAGCAAAGACACTCTCGGGGATAGAGAAATCAGAGCTGCGAAAAACCTAACAAATTTTGCCTGACAGATTTTCCAGGCAAACTACACTGCTGGTGCACTGGGATTACACCGAGGATGTCAGTCCCCACGCTGGGAGGAGCAGCCGGTTTCACAGCGGCTTATTCTGCATCCCCGGGGATGCCAACAACCCCACCGCACTGCCCCCTCCCCGACGCACCGAAGGGGCTGGGAAGTGGCAGTGATGCTGGGCTGGGAAGTGGCGGTGATGCTGGGAAGTGGTAACGATGCTGGGATGGCAGGGAGCAAGAGTCCTGCCACGCAGAGCCCAGAGGAGGAGGAGGCAGCGCACAGGCTACAGGAACAAGCACATGCTATCAAAGGCAAAGAAAAAAGAGAAAAATAAGAAAAGCGGATGTGAAGGGAAAGGAAAAAGAAGCATCGTGTTCCAGGGTGGAAAAAAAGGCTCGCTGAAGTCCCCATCCCATTAAGGTTCTGCCTCTGTGGCCCGATTCAGCACTGTTACCCGTTTGACGCCAACGCTGTTGCAGGGATTCGCTGGAGTCTCACCACCATTAAGCGAGCGTGATGGTGTGTGGGCTCGGGAAGCCCAATTATTGGTGGTTTTTAATGGCCCCCTCTTAAAACATCCCTGGCTCACTGAATCTTTAACAATACTCTGTTAAACAATAACCACGCCAAGAGCAGAGTATTCCTGTAAAATGTGGCCATTGCATCTGTGTGTCTCCCTTCAATAGCCTCTGGGGAACAGGCAAGAATTCGTATTTCTGTCCAGAAAATGCTCTCTTCTGAGAAACAAAAAAGGAGCCTATTTTTTTTGCCCACCATGACTGACAATTACACCCCTGCCTCCTTATTTGTCAGCACTAATAACAGCACTGCTGTGGCTCAGGAAAGAGCAGAACAGATGATGAAAGATGCACCACTGGTGTGGTGCAGACAGCTACTGAACTACCTCTATTTCTTGTTAGCAAAAATTATGTGATCTAAACGCCAGTCCCTAATGGAGCCCCATCCGGCTGCAGGAGATCGTAGCACATACAGAAAAAAATAAGGCAAAATTGTTGCCGCATGATGGTTGCTAGGCTAATGCTAGCAGTAACAAAAGAACTAAATGAAATAGAAAAATGACATATTTAATGAGTGGATAGATGGCAATAATTATTTTGGGACAATATCTGAATTTGCTTCTTCCTGTCTTGGGTCCTTAATTACATGAGTAAATCTGAGTGGGGTGAGTTTTGTGGAGGCTGGCTTGTGAGTGGGAGTGAGGGGTTTACAAACCACAGAGGAGACAAAAGGATCCCTCCCGTGAGCAGCTTGTTAAGGTGCCCTGGCAGGGTATTTGCCCAGACGATACACTGCAGAACAAGGCTGGAGGCAGCAGCTAACCACCCAGCTTTTATCCAGTGAGCCTTTTCTATTTGCTCTGCTGTGAACCAGGAAGCAATACTGCTTTATGTTAAAAAAGGAAAAAAGAAAAAAAACAAAACAAAACAAAAAACCAACAACCTAAGGACAGGGAGGTGCTATAAACACCAGAAACCCCACACTTCTAAAGGCAAACTTCCCTTGTTTTCATGCTTCAAAATAAAAGGGCAATTCTCTGTTTGCTTCATCATCATCACAAGCGCTAACTCTTGTTCTGCTAAACAGGATCAAGCCAGTATTGATTCTACCCTGGGAATAACGTAGCTGAAAATTAGATGGTTTACACACGTATCAAAATATATAGCAATAATGAAGTCGGAATAGCAAGGCTGAGCCTTAAGCTAGATTTGACTCATACCATGAAATCATCAGGTTTAATAAGCTCAGGAGGGTTGGACCTCTTCATTATCTGGACGGAAGACTTCACAAAAAGCCTCAGGAGCTGAAGGAGCAATGGAGGTACTTCAGCTTGAAATTGATACACTGGCACGCTGTTCGGTGCCTCGACGGGTTTTATTGCCAGAGGTGAGTGTCAGAAGGGCTCGAACACTTTGGTAATGGTACTGCCATTACCAACCCTGCTGCAGGAGTATCCCAGCCTCCCGCCAGTGCTCAGGCTACGTTTTAAAGAAGATTCGTGGAATTAAACAACCCGGGGAAGACAGTGGCCAAGCTGCACGGGGCTGTGCCTTGTTGTCGCACCGAGCTCTGGCTCTCATCAAGACCAGTCGCTGCTCAAAGGGACGGCAGCAGCGACGGCCCCGTGTGCGGCTGTGCCCCACTGCTACTCAGCTACTGCTACGAGGGGTTCAACCCCCACTGCGAGCCAATTTGCTGTCAGCCAACCCTCGGCTCTATAGCCACGTGTAATAACGTAAGAGCACACAAATGATGACACAGGGCCAGACCAAGGCCAGGACAGCCCCGTGTCCTGTTCCAGCCATGGCTGGTAACGTGTTCACGGAGGAAGCCATGAAGGCTGCCCTATGACCCTTTCCCAACACTGTCCCACCCCGCAGCAAACTGCAAATCAGGGGCATCCTAAGCCTCAGGTGGACGTGGTGTCTTTTGGGTTAGTTGGATGGTTTTTTGTTTGTTTTGTGTTTAATAAAGATGTTGTATTCTTTTCTTTTATAAGTTTATTTGTCCAATTTTTAACCATATAGAGTTTTGTCATCCACAGATTCCTGTGGCAGAGAATTTACCATCAAGTTCCCTGTGTAATAGGTACTGCTTATTTTTGCTTGTTTTGGATGATCCATCAGATCATTTCTTTTGATGCCTCCTAGGTTCATCCAATGAACCTAAGAGAAAAAGCAGCCCTTGTTAAATTTCCATGACACTTGCAGAACTGTGGAAGTCCATTATAGTCCCTCTCCCTCCACCACTCCTACACAAACCTCCCATTCATCCCTTTTTACAGAGTTTACAGGTCCTAGACTATTTAATCTATGCTTCTACAGAGGTTTACCACACATTTTGGCTACCCTTGTCACACCTATCTACACCTTTTTCCCTCAAAATGGTAAAGCTGGAAGACCAGAATTGTATGCAGTGCTTGTTATGTGGAAGCACCATTTATCAAACCTCATTTCGTCTGCTATTTTCTCACTCTCCTTGCCTCCCTCAAGCAGGTGAGGAGGGTTCAAGTGGTTTAAAGGATCATGTGCATGTCTTTAACGTACTCACAGCTGCTGAAGTCTAGAAGCATGTATTTTAGATGAGATCCCACATTACACTTCTTTCTCCTTACTAAAGGAATCATTAGGAAACCAACCAATGAGTGAACTTACATCATTTATATCTTTTTTATGTAAAGTCTAGATGCTGGATTGCAGTAAAGTACCTGTAAGTATGCTGCACTCACTGCAGGCACTAATGCTCTTTATCTGCTCTTTGCAGGCTGTGCTGTACTCAAGGTGACTCTCACAGATACCTATATGCATAAATATTACACTAACCACCATACCTCAAGATATACATAATGCATTACTTAGTCAAAGCAGCAGCACGAGGCAGTGCATTACACGTTACTGACATCGAAAGCGTCTTGGGGGTCTTACCAGCACTGAGAGTGCTTAACTGGGGTGTGCTCCTGACAGGCAGCATCACTCAGCTTTGTGCAGAAGAGGGCTAGGTGCTTACCCCAGAAATTGGAACGTCTTTCTTCACAAAATATATCAGCCATAGAATTTCTCTATGTTCTTGTGGCGCGATTCAATATTTGAAGAAAAAGGCTTGATGCTGCTCACTATGAGGCCAATGAATATTTTGCCACTGGATTCAGAGAAGATAGAGCTCTATTTCTTGTAATTTTTCTCTAAAGAGTAAATCAAACCAATGGTTTTAGTGAAATACACATAATCTATTTTCTACAGCTCTTACAGTGCAGTATTAGACAATCAGACATGGATCACTCACTGTGTAAGGTACTTACGTGTCATGCTTTGAAGGCTATCGGTGGGGGGATTTTAACTTCCCTGTTCTTCCAGCTTTCCTGGTTCTTCCTTTGTGCCTGTACTGTGTGGTGACCAGTGATCACCCAGTATTTAAAAAAAAAAAATTACTTGGCTGCTAAATGCAGCTGACACCTATCAGTGTCCCTGTTCTAGCTATTCTAGCTCAGTCTTTGATAATATATTGCTCAATCACCTCGTAGACAAAATGCAGTGACTATAGGAGGTTTTGAACTCTGAAGTCATCATAACCCACAGTTAGAATTATTTTAAAAGAATAAATGAAGCTAGATTAAGTGATGGTCTTTGATCAGATGCCAAACAACTTTCTGCAAAAATGGTTAGCAAAAGGAATCAGAAATAGACACATAGAATCGTTTAGGTTGGAAGAGATCTTTAAGTCCATCTTCACAAGAAAATACCAGTCATCTTAACTTATGTTTCCTGTGGTTTTTTACCGTCACGTTTATGAGCTCCTTAGAACCGCATGTGAAATTTCCACCTTGATTTTCATGGTCCAACTCACTATATATCCCCTGCTCAGGACTCCTCTGGATCTGCTGAGAGGCTGGGAAGGAAGGAGGTGGCCCGGAGCTTCCTTCTGCCTGCCAAGAGGTGTGAGCAGCTCAGCCCCTCCACTGGCGTTGCACCAGCTCGGCAGGTTTGCTCAACGCGCTCGCACGGGCATTTTCAAGCATTAGGTGCTGCATGATGGTGCTGAGCAAAGGCAAACGAACATGGTCAGTGATGTCTCCAGTTTCTGCATCATTGCTGTAACCTTCTGGAGCTGCCCAGGGCCATGACAGCTGCTGCAGTTTGGAGGCTCCAGAGAGGCTTTTAAATGGTGAATGAAGAGAGTGAAATGGGTCTGTGTTAGAGCACTTTCCCGGATGCACGGGGCACTAAGGTATTGCTGCAGTTAAGGTCAGACATGAAAATCCCAAAGAGTTCTTCAGTAATCAGGATGGGCATCATAATAAATAAATAAATTTCTCAGAAGTACAGGATGAGATAGATCTTAAAACATATCAAAAGCTTTGTATCTTCACATAGAGTAACAGATGGGGCGTTGCGACGGATTGAAGCACGGGCTCCGACTGAGGATGAATCAGAGACCTTTATTGCTTTTACAGCTGTGCTTATATAGTATTAACTGCTAAACACGCAACATAAACAAAATCTTAATTGGTTAATTACTGCTGTCCACGCGCTCCTTCCTTTACTGTGGTTGGTTAATGCTTCTTGATTGTGACATCCTTATTGCTTAGTTAAAAGGCAGGTTCCCAGACCCTGCTTATCATGATGTTTCTTTGGTTTCTCTTGGGTTTTGCATACCCAAAATTCTTCACATGGAAAGAGGCATACGTTTTCCTTCACTAGAAATACTTTCTCATGGACAAAGGTGCATATCTCGAAAGTCGAGTCCTAGGCTTATTACAGCCTGTTCTTCCACAGGGTGCGTCCAGCCAAAGTATTTTGATTTTATGTTGACTTACCAAAAAAAAGCATTGAGCAAGAAATCTTTGGGCTCACAAATATCCTTTTCCCTGCACACCTTGCTTTAGTATTTCAAAATATTTTCACTTTAGAATGAAATGTTTAATATGAAGACTGGTGGACTTGGTAGTGTTACGTTAATGGCTGGACTCAATGATCTTAAAGGTCTCTTCCAACTTAAAATACCCTATGATTCTAAGACAGGTGAAGAGAAGATGTTCATGGAGGCAAATAGTTTTTAGAACTATAGCCCAAATCATGGCCATAAATATGAAGTTGAATGCATCAAAAAGAGCTGAAGATCAGAACTAATTCTACACTTTATTATTGATTCTTAAATGAAGAATGAACAATGAGAGTTAGGGGGAGAAAACTTGATGAGAATTATTGCATCCTTTTCAAATAAACCACATAGATAACATTTTTTTTCTGCCTTATCTGCAGATATGGAAGTTGAAAGATGTTGGTCTAAATTTATATTGTATGTGAAGTTTATGAAGGGAAATCTATTAGATGTGAATTTAGCTATATATATTTTACTTGTTAAGATTTTAGCTCCTATTACAGCTTTTACTGTAATGCTAACTCTAGCGTAATACTTCAGCTTCAATAGATTTTAAAAATCTGGGAAGTCTTCCTAACACAAATTTTACTACAAGGACTAACTCCTTATTATCTGTACACTTTGCCAATTCCTTCATCAAATTCACTGTGGTAATAGGAAGCCAGCATGGCTAACTAGCACTCCTCTATAAGAACAAATTCACAGCAATAAAATAACCAGGGAGTGGATCATGCAGTCATAGCTACAAGTAGATAAAGTTCATCTCAATTTCTTTGAACCCTTTTGTGCCACTGGTACACTATTATCTTTGTAATACTTCTTGAGTATTGCAATGACGATGATAAAAAGTGACCACTGGAAAAGAAAGCAAATAAAATATTATAGAAAACTCAGTGGATAAAACTTAAATTGTCAGGTGAAATGTGTGTTCCTGCTGCGAAATGTCTGCACAGATTTATAGGGGGAATTCAACAAATGAATCACACTTAGTGCAATATATGATAAATACATTCAAATAATTACATGCAAAGGAAAAAAAAAAAATATCTGTGAACAAGCCCACAGGTTATTGCAAGCATCGGAAATATTGCCTGAACTTCATTATTTCCATTTGAAAGTTCTGGACACATCACAGCAGTGTTTTTCACCTATAGGTCACTGACCACAGGGCATCAGACTGCATGTGAACTAGACTCAGCTGTCTTAGTATTTTACGTCTTTTAGTTTCCTTTGTGTCTTTACATCAGGAACACACTGTCAGAAGTGTCATGTGTTTGACAAACAGGCTTTTTTTTTTTTTTTTTTTTTTCTTGCGTACTTCAGCTAGCAGGCCATGGAGCACCTTTTGGGTAAGCGTTTCACTCCAGAAGCCAATCAGCTCTTCTGCTTTAACAACCGACCAACCAAAACATGTAAAAAATCTGCATTTTTTTTGTCCCTCTTATAAATCCCTTGATTTCTCACTTTTACCCACAATTTCCTTCCCCCGCCCCCCATCCCGCTCCAGTTTAAATAGCCTGGATTCAAATCATCTTCCAGAAAATGTGAATAAACTAGTAACAGCTTTTTCTTCTAGCATGGACTGTCATGCCTCTTTAAAGCCTTTGCTTGATTTCCGCCCCACCCTGCAGGCAGTACCACCGAAACCTGCAGGATTGCTTGCAGACCTTCCAAGCGGCGATATTTATCCATCCTCACCAACCAGTATCACGCTTAACCACCGTGGTCCCACCTCCTAAGTGGGAAAGACATCTCGGGTGACACTCAAGAGACCTCAGCTTTCCTTTTTTTGTCGTTTTAAAGTACTCCTTCCCCTAAGCAAAACTCGATCTCTATGGCAAATATGTAGAAACTCAACGCACATGGAATTCCATCAGTAAACTATTTGGGCGCCTCTTACTGCTTTTACTGGCTAGAAACAAAGAGGAGAAAACAAATACTGTTGGAACATTGGAGACCACCAACCCACAAGGAAAGAATTAATGGGGTTTATCTATTTTAAGTGAAAAAGAAATGATTTGTAAGGGGGTCAGACAGCCACCTCTTCTAACAAAGGCCAGCTCTGGGGCCCTGCGTACATGATGAATACATACGCCTGCTGACTTATTAGAAGAAAATGGTGCAAGAAGTGGATGCACATACAGCAGGACACATCTTGCCGTTTTTGTATGCACGGCCAAGCCGCAGAGGAATAATTCACCAAGGATGATGTGCAGGATTTGTCCCACTCAGTGTCTTTTCTATTGTAAATGCCAAAGATGCATCAATCTGGACTACTTTTCACTTTTAATTTCCCAAGAAAGCACTTTCAAAAAAGAAGATGAGGCAACTGTGAAAAAACTGCCACTTGTTTCTGTTAGCGAGAGGACACCCACCATTCACAGGTACAGTAAATGTCTGCTTTCATTCATTGCTATAATGAGCCTATATTTCTCCCAGTTTATAGCACTGCCTGCAATGCTAGACTAAAGAAACATCTTTTCCACTCCCCTCCAAGAAACAGATACCAGCTGGCACACACGGAAAAGTACACAGCAATGCCTCATACTTTCCATTATTTAAATGGCACATCTTTATTTAAAAATGAAAATAACCCTACTTCACCCCCCCAAAAAACCCTTACAGCTAGACACACTCTTTTCCTTTCAAATGCAGCAGAACTATGTGCATTTTCCTCTGAGAGAAGATCATGGTCTCTATGGCTGAAAAAAAAAATTTCTAATTTTCCAGATATTATGTCTACAAAATTTACTGGGGAGAGGGGGCTATTCTTTCTCCTTTTTAGCCCATCTTTGTGCATTGTGCACAATGCCTTCTCACATTTTCAGCTGAATTGCTGAACTCAAAGAAAAAGTGGCTGCTACTGCCCTCTTGGTAGAGCTGGTATTGTAGAACAAAAGTAGTTTAGTATTGCCTTTAATCAAAAAGCAATAAATCACCTTAAAGTTTGTAATAAGAAAATTCTGACACTTGGTTTTGTATCTAAAATTTCAATCAATGTCTTATTTTAGAAAATGACATGAAAAGAGTGACTCCAGTCTCTCAAAGTATGCAGTTAGAAGCAATCACCATTTGCGTTTCAGAAACTCACCGTTCTCTACCGCTTTCCATCACGGTTTTGTTAAATGTCATTCCTCACTAGCTGTCAAGCACTTTGCATTTTTTGAAAACCAGGCAAATTATTAAGGAGTCTTAACAAGGTCTTCAGGACATAACTGTCAGTCTCTCTTTTTATTTTTTGAAATATCAGGAGCTGTTTTAATTTACTGCATTTTCAATGTAGGTGGTTGTTGTTTTCTCAGCTACACCTGGAAAATCCCAAACTTACTTACCTGAATCCCAGAGAAAATGTGTTAATAGTGTCTCAACATCATATATTACAAATGTTTAGAAGACAGGAAGACCAGTGAGAGTGTGAGATTTGTTGGAGAAAATTTATGTACTTGAAAATTGCTTGAATCACAACACTGTTACTGGAAACTCCCAAATTTAGGAAAACTTACATCCGAATTTTCCA
The DNA here is from genome assembly GCA_000699545.1 of Podiceps cristatus. Classification (NCBI taxonomy): domain Eukaryota; kingdom Metazoa; phylum Chordata; class Aves; order Podicipediformes; family Podicipedidae; genus Podiceps; species Podiceps cristatus. The sequence continues at coordinate 19,124 of JMFS01121513.1, forward strand.
GTTAGCTTCCAAGTCATTAAAAATCAAAGTCTCAGGAGCTGATCATCCCCATCATAGCAAAAGTTTGCCAGCTGGACTGACCTTCAACATAAACCGCGAGCACATAGGAAATATCTTTCCTCATAATTTGGTTGGATTTTAATTAAAGACATTTCTTAGATCACAGCTTAAAGGAAGGAAATGTCGAGGAGGCAGATAAATTGATGCCACAGAACGGACCAGTTTGACTCCTGCTGTGTGGGCAGAGCTACGCACAAGACAACTGCTGTGCTGACAGCATTTCTGAAGAAACGGCCTTTTGTCTCCCTCGGAAGAAAGTTCTCCTAAATAACATACTTAAACCATTGAAGGAGAGAAAGTACAAGGTCTAAAAGCACTTAGAGAATAATTCTCAGAAACTGCTTCTGTCTTTGCAACTCATACAATATGAGTCTTAATGAGCATGAATGTATTTATGTATTTTTTGCTGCAAATCAGTAGCTCCTGGGTCTAACCCATATAAGTCTGTAACTACCTTCCCAGGGAGAACATCCAGCATATTAAGGGTACTTCTACAGCTAATAAACACCAGCAATATAATTATGGTCATGATTTAGTAAGCATGCAAAAGTGCAGGTAGGAAAATTGTTGGATACAAACTAACAAGGCCAAAAGAACCTGGGAAAAAACCCAGCAGTTGCATTGTACTGCGAAATGAATCATGGCAAAAATCATTTTCCTTCAAAGAAAGCAGAATAAATGCTAATTGATAATGTAGCAGTATATTTTACTCTGACATGCATCTTCTTGCCCCGTTAATGTGCATGTACCACTAGAACAGAACTCACAATCCTTAGAAATTTATAAAAGGGAAATATTGATTGCAGTAAAAGAATGTATTATAGTAATGACAAACCACGCCTATATTATTTTATTAATTGATGTTTCATGTCCAACAGAATGCAGTTCTGAAACTGATAGATCCCTAGATTGTTATCTACCTTCATTTCTTTTTCATAGATTAAAAACCACCACTTTCCTATAGACATCATTATAGGTACAGGGAAGGCGTTTGATTTATAATGTTTCTAAATAGATGGCACTGTGATGAATTACCACTTTGGAAGATCAGTAGATTATTGGGTTGTGGAGTCTCTTTCCCATTTATTCCTTTATAAAGCTACGATTGCAAGAAGAAAATCCTTGTAGATGTTGCTGCTTTTACAAGCAAGGTGATGTGTCATGATACTGAAAATCACAGTTATCTCTCTGTTGGCACGAGCGAACAGTAGTGTATCAGTCAGCCTCCACGGAAACCTTGCAAGGAAGTGATGCCCGCCTCTCAGTAGAAGGTTTCAATTCCCTTGGGTACGTGTACCAGGGCAGTCCTTAATCCAGGCCAAAGTGATGTATTTATGGCAAGGGAGGAACGGGCTTTTAAAACGAGGAGGATGCACAGAGATGAGGAAGAAGAGGTGATCAGATGTGTGTTGTTAACATTCATCTTCGAAACATCCATTGAAGTGTGCATGTATGTGCAGAAATCTTTGGGCATGTTTTTGTCTATAGATCTGGGTAGGCACATTCTGAGAGGAAACAGAAAGGACCTCAGCTGCCAGCTCAAGAGGATCATCACTAGAAACCTCAGCCATTCCTAAAGTTTGTGTAATAGGTTCAATAACAGAGGTTTCCCAGCTTCCTTAAGCAGTCATTCCAGTCCTTGTGTGCACAAGCGCTTGCTAACACACATAGAAAGATGTTATCTACAAGTTCGCTGGAAAAAATATTTTAAACAAATCTAGAACTTGTTATTTAAAACTGTTCCATTAAAAGATTAATAAATTAAAATAATGAATTCCATTTTTCAAACTGGAAGTATTCTTTTGAAATTTATTTTTTACCTATGATCGCATGTTTTCTTATGGATGAATAAAACCATAACCAAAGGGAACCATTACGATCACCATGAGTCCTGTGCATTGGACAGCTAATTAATAGCAGATTGCTCTTCTCTCAATTACAGGGTTTTTAAATGTGAAGATCTCCATAATTGAGTGTCATGCAGAGTATTATACAAAGCATCACACTTTTTACAAGATCAGCAGGAGCTGAGTGCCATCAGAAACGATGTGACAGTACAGATTTTGAAAAGCTATAAAGTTTACCCATCAAAAGTCTACAAATGCAAATCACAGTAGGACTCAAAATGGAGCCCTGGGGGAATCGGAGAATAACTAAAGCCCACTTGGAATGAAAAAAATCTTCTGCAGCAAGAAATTCAATATGCCAGGATTAAAAAAAAAAAAAAAAAAAAAAAGAGATCTGAATCGAATAAAGCCCTGCAAGTAGACTGGTGCAAACTGGCAAACACAGTAGCAAAAGTTATGCTCAGTGATGAAAACCAAAATAAAACAAAGTGTTGCTATGATGAGAATGGAGACCTGAAACAACGCGAATCTAATTGCGTTCCCACAAATTAAAACTACAACACGTCAAGTTCAAAACCACATGTGCTAACAAATACTTCACTTCCCTGTTGTCCGTGTAGAACTAAGATTTCTATGCATCTTCTTAATGAAATATGTGTAATATCCACTTACCAATCAGTTTCCAATTAAAATACTATTTCCAAATAATATGATCCTGCTAACTGAATTTCCAAGCAAGCCCTTGGCATAATACTTTACGAGCAGTTCTGCCATCCATCAGTTATTTTGCTGTCAGGTCTAGGGCTGTGCTGAGCAGATGGCTGTGGATGCTGCTTGAATTCCGACTGCCGTTTCCACCCAAGCAGAGGAGACAGGAATGAATATTTCCATCTAGAGCACACATAACATGAACCCACAAGATGTCACTGTTGCTCCAGAGAAATTTACTAATTGGTTTTTTGGGTTTGGTTTGGTTTTTTTTTTTTTCTGGGCATAAATTAAGACTGGGGGCCAGGGAGGTGGGTGACTCCAGTGGGGTTGCTCAGACAGTTTGAGCTGTGCCACCATCTTGCAGCTCTACCATTGTGCCAACCCACTCTCCGGCTTCACCACCCCGTGAGGTGTGTAACCAGTGGGGAACGCTGGGAAACCTCACTGGAGGGACAGTGGGAAACGTGGCCACACCGACAAGGACGTCAGGCCTTTGGAGTCACTGTTCGAGTGAGGCCCTTGCGTGTCAGGGGCCATGAAGGTCCCATGGTGTGGTCATGGGAGCACAGTGGGTACTTCTGGGCCACGGTTTTCCCTGAACCATACCCTCCACTCGAGGCCATGCAAGCAAAATCTTGACCCCATTCACGTCAGCAGAAGGTTTGACTGCTGTTCCTCACTTTCCTGAATACTACATGTGCCCACATCTTTAACGAAAACAGATTGCACAGAGAAACGGTGGCACCAGCTACTGGTTATCAGTTCTTTCTTCCTTCTGCCATTGCCTCCCCGCCTGTTGTCCTGCTGCCTCGCCTCTTGTAAAAATCTCCACATTGGACAATGAAACCTATGCTATTGCTCCAACTGGCAAAGCTGGTAAAGTGAAGGCAGCTGGTCCCTGTAGCTTTCAGACCCCAGTTTCAGCCACCTCAGTGAACTGGGAAGCCAAGCTGACAGGAAACAAATCCGCTGCTGATCACAGCACTCAACAATAACCAAAGACAGACTTGGGCCTGGCTTTTTTTTTTTTTTTCCTCCCATGAAAGACTGACAGCATAAATAAATATTGAAGCAAAACCTTCCAGAATATATCATTTCAGAGTATGAATGGTTTTATTCAGACCTACATATCCCAAAATTTATCCAAAAATGGAAACATATCTAATGCAAGTACTCCAACATTTGCATGGGCAAGGATTCAGATCTGGCAAAAGCAAATCCTCACAGTATCATAATATCAGGCTTCCCTAAACAGTTGTCTACGGATTAACCGTGCCAGTTTATTCTTCCCCAGCTATAAATGAGGTTTCTCCAAGAGAGAAAAGATAAGTGGCTCATATATGTGTTTGGCAGGATGATTCCGCTGAAACTTCTCAGCACTGCTGCTGCAGGTAGATGTCCCAGCTATCTCCATCAGTGCTGCACGTGTGAAATCAAAGGAGCAATGAAGTAACTCTGTTCTGCAGGAATACTGAGTTTTCCTTGGGCTTATGAAGAAGCTAACATTCTCAAAAGCAAAAAATACTTAATGTTCTTGTTAATCCAGTCTCAGAAAAACAAAACCAAAACCCAACCAACCAGGCAAAAAACCCACACACGTCTGCACTGTTCTCCATCATTCACCCTTCACTCCTTTTCATGATAATGGGTTTGCTGGCAATAAAATTGCTAAGGTTTTGTGATTTCAAACACCCCCATAGATCAGTCACACTATCCTTTGCTATGGAAGTGAATCTCTTGCTACCGCACTGAGAAGGGTTTCTAAGAACTGGAAATACCATGAGTAGAAAAGTGTTTTCTCTCATCAGCCACCTTGTAACGCTGGCTGCATCTCTGCTTCATCAGGATGGAAAGAGGGCCTAAGGATCTACATATTACAGGGCCTCCCTAGAAAGGAGCCTCCCGGCCGTGCAGCTGGATGAATCAGACCTAGGTGAGAGATGTCTGGAATTTCTGACCCATTGCTATCCTAGCTGCTATTTCTCCAAGACCTTCACAGCACTAATGCAAGGAGAATCACAACCTGCATAAAACCGTTGGGTTTGAGGCCACGTGCTGCAGCGGCACCCCTGGGTTTGCTGTAAGTCCCAAGGCCAAGCCAAAACTGCAGAATGTATGGACTATGCTATGTATGGTAGAGCAGTTCTCAGTACGGCCACTTAACTTTAACTCTGTTTTCATCCGAATGTATTAGAAAACTCTCTAGAACTCTGTCAGTGCCTGTGTCCATATATATGTGGATTTACGGGGCACATGAGACTTCCACTAAATAAGTTATGTGAACTCTTCTGGGCTGAGGAGTCCCTGCAGCTTATTCATACAAGGCCAATGAATCACCGCTGTGTCGCGCAGGGAGCTGTATAGCACCGACTGTCAGGGCCTCATTTACTTAGTGTGGACATGATAATAAAATTGCCCCGCTCATCACTGTCAAGTGTCCCAGTCAAATACCACGTTGGCTCTGGGCAAGGTGGCAATTCTGTTTTCTTGCAGCAGATTACAGCCGGCATCAATCGTCCTCTGCACCTGCGGAGGTGGCCCGAGGCTGCAAGCAGAGGCAGGGTCAGGCAGGGGAAAGGAGAAGAAAACTACTGGCAGCTGCCAATTGGGAATCGTAGGTGTGGGCAGCCTGCGAGTGTGTGAACTGAGGTGAAATGGAGCTAATGGAGGAGTTATATTTGGAGGAGAATGGGTTGCCTGACAAATGGATTAGCGCTTTCCCAATATTTGGCTCCAGTTCCCTAAGCTGTTAATAGCCTTAGTCTCTCCCAGCATTAGAGATAGATGTACTGTTCAGAAACAAGGACTGTTTCCTTTGCTGAGGTGGAAAATATAGCATATATAGTCTGGGAATATATTTCTTCTGCCTGGTTGTCTCTGGGTCATCTGACTGCTCTCTTGGCAGCAGCCTCATTTATTTCAAGACGACTGCAGCTGAGGTGTGCTGGGGTGGCTCCGAGCCCCTTCTCACCTTAGTCCTGGTGCATGGCAATTTCCCCTGCTCCTACAACACATCGAAAGGGCCGTCACAGCCCACCTCCACGTTATCGCCTGGTGGAAGCAGCAAAATGGCAAATGAAAGAATAGTAAACTGGGCTAGGCTTTAAGGAGGCAAATTACTTCTTAGATGGGAGAAGAGGCCAGTCTCAGACTGCAGCAGGTGCTTGGGATTTGGCGCTAGAGAGATAAAGGTGGATGGGGTATGTCTTCAGAAGGTGGCGTTGAAACCACCATCATGTTCCTCCCTCACGGGAATCAAATCCACCCCCTCAGGGTGCCTCTGGCATTGTGGAGAGAAAGGGCAGCTTCGTTTTTAACCAAATGGCTTCTCTGGGGAGGTGTCACTGCTAAACCAAACCCAGGACCTTCCACAGTGAAAAGATACTTTCTCTGGCCACAGCCTTACAGAATTTCTTTACAAGTAAACACAACTTTGGAACAGGCATCTCTCCTCTGAATTGAATAACAACAAGCCTATATACATTAATTTTACTTTAAAGACTATTTAACGTTTTTGCTCTGTATTTGTGAGCATATCTATAAATATTCCTAATATTAGATTATTTGGGAATGGAAAACATGGAAAAAATGGATTATCCATTTGAATGTGCCAGATTATCTTTTGTGTAGACAATAGACTATTTAGTAAATTTTCCTGGAAGATTGACCTGCTATACTGAGAAACACAAAAGCCAGTCAACAGTTACCTCAAAGACGTGGTAACCTTAGCTTCCACTTTTCTAAAAGAAAGAACGACCCACATACTGCAGCATGAATTGCTTTTCTCCTGTTCATTATCCAGGTGAGGTCTTTACCCATCTCGCTACAGAAACATTCCATAGTGTTTCAGAGGTATTTTTCCCCCAGGTGCTCTCCACTGTGCTTGATATTAATTATTTCTGATAGTTAACATTTACTGAAAGGTATTGTAATAACCATCCTAGTCATAGGGAAAGTAACTAATACCTCAGGTAAACAAAAAGAGCTTTTCCCCTTGGAAAATGAGCTATGCAATATGTGAAATGCTGATTTCAGAGTGAGCCGGCTGCTCCGCGTTAGCACTGACCCAGAGAGGACTGCATGGGGGTATCTGACAGAAGCAGAAGCCATCATGGGTGGGCTGAGATCTGACGCAGGAAGACAGAGCAAAACAATCAGATGTCCCTTCTGTGTAACCACCTCCTTGTGTAAACCTCAGCATCTTAAAGAGATCATAAATCTGAAAAGAAACACTTTTATTGGGTCCAGCTTGTAGCAATATAACAGAGAAACATCTCAGTGTCAGGCTTTCCCTAACCACAGTGAAGGTCCCCTTGTACAAATAAATAAAAATCAGAGATATTGCATGGCTCTATTTTCTCAAAATCTCTTCCATTTACTCATTCTTTCATCAAAATCTTTCCCAGCTCCGTTACATTCCTTGTGTTTATGTCTGTTGAGATTGCTTGCTCTAGGAGATCCGAGAGAGTCTTGGACAGGAAAATGGCTCTGTTCTTGCTTCTGGGAGTTTAAGAATGGCTATTCTAAATCACAGCAAAAATCTGTCCAGGATACTGTCTCCGATAATAGAGAAGTGTAGGGACTTAGATCAAGCATAGAGTCCCATTTCTCTTCTGGGCTCTTGCAGTTTCTAGCAGTGGAGAGATTTCATAAAGCAAAGATGTGATCTCTGAATTTACAAAATGGATATTTCCTTCATGTATTTGTCTGATCTCTTTTGCACCCTTATGAAAAACGTGTGGTATCTGTAACTCTTTTTGCGACATTAATTTCCAGCTTTACTGCATGTCATGTGAAGTCATCCTTAGTTTTGTTCACTTGTCCTTCCTCTGAACGGACGGGAACTTGGGCTCCTCCACCCTGGGCACCCTCCAGTTCTGGCTTTAGCTCAGGAGCTCATAAGCCAAACAAAATGAACATGGAGCTCTCACTTTGGCTGTAGCGAGAGGGAAAAGCAAGAGCAAGAGCACCAGTTGTGCCAGGTTCCTGATCCCAGGCACTCAGCAGAGACAGGAACACATGTGAAAGCCAGAGATGGGGGGGCGGGGAGACGGTAGGTGGGAAATGGGTAAACCCTCCGAATGATCACATCGTTTGTCACTTTATTCTATTGGTGGTAGATAGGATGAGACAACGTCAATCATTCTAATGCTACAGGTTAAAAAGAGCAATAGATTAAGTTTATAAACAACCTGTTCAGCTGAGCTAGTAAAGTGTTTGCTGAGACCAATTTTAAAGAAGTTTGCTATGATGCGGTTTTTAAATTGTTGCTAATGACCTACAATGTCTTTGCATGCCTGCACATATTACTTATAGCGCAGGCAGAGTTTTATCCTAGGTGTAAAATGCAAAATTGATGAATAAGTACGTACTAAGGTATAAAGTCACGGTTTATCCTGGATTAAGCTTCATGAGCTAACTGAGAACAGTACACAGAGATGTTTCTTACAGACATAATTCTTTTTGAATTTGGTTTACTACACTTTCTTGAATTGAAAAACACGCTTCATTATTATCTGCCTATATTTACCAATATTTAAGTACTTGAACAGTAAGTTACCTAAACTTAAGTAACTTTAACCTACTTACATTCTTAACTAATTTACTTTCACAATGGCATTGTGAAAATGGGTTTATTCTGTCGATGATAGATAGGATAAGCCAAAGTTGCTAATTCTCAAGGTGCAGGGCAGAAAAAAAGCAACAGACTACTGTTTATAAACAATAAATTATTGTGAAATGGGTAGCCTATTAGTGACATCATATAAACTCTCCTGAAATTCCTACAGTCAATGTGGTTTTGTTCAGCTCTGCACCTTGCTGTCTGAAAGGTGCAGAGAAAACACTTGATTTATGGCCCATGAAAATGTGAGGGGAGATTAACATAATAGGAAAATATTAAGCTCTTGCAGTCCACTATTAATCAACTTGCTAACATTACTCTGATCAGAGGTACGAACCAAAATGGGTATACATGTTTTCCCACCATTTATAATGCTTTACATTCTGTTCTAATATTCATAACAAAACCAAATAAACTGAAGAGCAAAACAACAACAGCAAAAACTAGTCACATCATCTGGCTGTCTCCGATTAACTGGTACCGGCTTATGAAAAATGACTCTCTTTCCTCCACGGGCAATTCCTTTGTCTCCAATAGTCCTGTTTACAGTGGTAGGCTCCATTCAGCGGAACCAAGTACCACAGTTTTACTGACAGCCATCGATCTGTGATTGAGACCATTTTAGGCTCCTTGAGGGATCGCTTCCCTCACAACGAATGCAGCAAACCACAGTTCAGAGAGTCACAGCCTCTGAAAGGCACTTTATACCCTATTGACTGCGAGGGCCAGCAACTCGCACACACGTGCACTGCCACAAACACTGCCATATGCAAAAAAAAACCCAAAAAACCACACAACCCAAATTTAGGAATTGGTTTGGTGTGGAGAAAAAGGCTGGGACTAATTAGTGATTCCATGGCAGGAGCTCACACCTCGCTGCCACGGAGCTCAAAAATCAGTCAACATATATTTATTTATTTTAGAAAATATTCTAGCACTGGTATAATTTTAATGTGGATTTTTGTTGTCATTCACTTCAGGCAGCAAGGCACCTCTGAGTCCAATAAAGCAAGCTCTTGCTGTCCTGTGGTATGCCTTATGCTTTTCTACCAAGCAAGCCATGTGCTGTTGTCTTCTGTCTTGCTTTGCTTTCTGGACCCAAGCAATATTTGGTGGTATGGCATTGATTTTGCACAAATAGCAAGCAACTGCAGTTCAGAAATCAAAGTATCTCGACTTATTCACAAATTATTCTAGGAATGTCACTACAAAAGTGGGTCAATAATGAATTAAACCAACATTATTATTCCCAATTCCTTATACGCGATACCCACAAATGCATTACAAATTAGCAATGCAAAATCCTGACCATCACTAGCAACTAATGACTCCCAGCTATTTTCTTTGTTCAGCAATCTTAAAAATGGATATTCTGAGGAACAAAAAAATGTGATTTCAGTTCACTGATACTTAAAAGATGCCTCATTATACAGCTGAAAGCAAACTTTCTTTCTACTTAAACAGTACCATATGAAGTCAAAGCTGTTGTCAAGTGCCCAATTCACAGCAACTTCAATACTTGTAATTTCTGAGAGCATAACTGAACTGACGGCCAAACAGGCTGAGTTACATTGAGGTTAGCTTAGCCCACAGCGTTCAGAAAAATGACAGTTTCGAGCACAAGAGACACACGCACATTATTTTTCAGCTAACTTGGGGTTCATTTCAATAACAGAGGATGGACCTAACAGAGGCTTCTGCAGCAACATAGAAGTTTAAGCAGCCCAGGAGACCTGTGACCACCTTCACGTAACACCCAACCCCGAATTAGCGACCTGCGTTAAGAACCTGCCTTATTAATTCATAGGGCATTTCACGTCCCCATAGGGAGCCTCAGCTGTCCTCCGCGGCTAGCACTGTTCAGGAGGAAAGGGCTGCGGGGCCATGGCAGGGCCAGGAAAAGGCAGGAGGAGGAGGAGGAAGAGGAGGAAGCAGCAGCTCTGAGCAAGGAGAGCACTGCGCTTCTGTTCACTTGGACCAAGGAAACCACACTGCTTTTGAACCGTGAAGTGTATTTGATATTACAGGAAGAGTTATTATAGACAACTTTTTTTTTTTTTTTTTTTTTTTTCATTCCCCTCCCCAGAAGCTTTGCAAAATTTAGGTTTAGATTTAAGTTTAAGGCAGCTTGCAGTCCCAGCTTGGTAATAGAGCTGCCTTGCATTCCACTTACTCAAAGAACAGACACTAGGTCACTAGGGTGCAGCTCAGCCACTGAAGTCCCACCAACAGCACTTGCTTGTGTTCTGTGTTCGTAATACAGATATTGCTCATTACTTGGCTTTATTACACAAAAACTAGGGGAAAGAAAACCTGTCATTAAGCCAATGCTGAGATGCCCTAGCTGATGAGAAAAGTCAGGCCCAGGTGTCACATCAATATCCAGGTTTCTTACTTGATACCATAATTGTCATATAAGGTTGTCAAGGGAATTAGTGTTTTTCTTGTGTTCGCCATCAAGATATATGCGAACGGGTATTTAATCACCTTCTTTATTGAGCTGGCTCAGCAGAGATCTTGCACCTATTTCTAACCTGGAATTGTGTTTAAATCTGGTCTACTCTCATAAACCTAAAACCAAATATGTGTCAGAAAAGTCAGAATTCAGCAGAATTTCCACTTTTGTCTGGAACAGTAAAAGGACAGACCCTGGCTTTCAACTGCAGTGCTTTAAGTATTATCTTGAAGTTTCAGCACTTGCTAAGTATTTTCCTTGGGATGCTCCTAACAGATCTGAAGCCTCAAATAACACTATTACCAGGGCAATAAAATGGAACTTTTGTAGATTGTTTAGGATCCCCAGAGAATACATGGGGGTGGGGTGGGGGGTGAAACCTGGTGAATTGAAATATAAAGTGAAACTGGAACTGAGGCAGTTAGGGAACATTTCTGAGCTGAATGGCAGTTCAAAAACCCTCTCTAAGTGATGTATTAAAACTTCAATACAGCTTTATTTTAGGCTTGGCTGCTCAAAGAAGGATGTGCTAATAAAGTGAATCATCAAAAATAAATTGTTTCAATGTTCATTTCTTTTGAATTAATAACTGTAAGCTCAGTTTCATCACATTCACTTAAGCTTGTGTTTGGTCTGATGTTACACATGACCGCGTATTTTGAGGAACTGCATTCCGCTTGTAGAATTGGGCTACTTGTCTTTCTACGATGAAAATGTAGAGGATGGTAGTTACCTACAATGACGTTTTTTAATTAGGAACAACACTTTGTGAACAAAAGAGTGTACAGTGTTCAGTATTAAAGCTGCAGGGGAAAATTTTGAAAGGACACTGAGGAATCTAGACACATAGTGCCATTAGCTGAAATATTGAAGAACATTGCTGAATTCCCTTACAGGGAACCAAAACTTACTGGCTAATGTGACTTACACTTTGGTAACCAGTAGAGGATGCAACTAAGGCGAGCCCCGTTAAACCAGCCCTTTTACAGCAGAAGAGAGAGGAAAAGATGAGTACTACAAACTGGTAGATATTTTAGAATCATCTGCATGTACAACCTGAGGGTGAGAGCTCTGCTCTCATTAGATGAGACTGGGAGGAAGGGACCTTCCTCCTCATCCTTTTCTTTCATTGCACTGTGCAGTCAGCAAATCGGGCAGGAGCTGTTGCAAAAGACGCAGGGGCTCTGTTTTGAGCCCCTTGGACCCAGCCCTCTGTGCCAGCTGGCCCCACACATCTCGCGAAGGAAACTGGAGGAGTCAGAAATGGCAAAGCCACGTTGGCGTTATGGCTCCACCTGCTTCAGCTCACTACATCCAAATTACAGTTGCAGATCATGAACTGTATTGAAGCAACATATTTTTGTTGGTCAAGGATGGTTATAAGCATCTTTTTGATAGAATATCATAGCAGGTTAAACAAGAGAGAGCTATTCCAAATGCTTTGTTAAAACTGAAAACAAACAAACATATTGAGATTTTACAATGATTTTTACCAGATAGAAAAAACCTGAGTTAATTTCATCTCTCATGCAAAACAACTAAAATATTTAAGTACTACCTTCAGATTAAAGTTTGCTATTTCAGTTTCAGACTGGAAACATATCAGTGACCCAAACAACATGACTGGGCTTTTCCTGGCTACGTATTTTAACCTAATAGCAGGTCTCCTCACAAAGCCTACCTCTTTACATCCTCACACCATCACACGCGCAGCAGCATTCTCACCAATTACTCCAAGCAGAGCATCCCTTGGGGGGGAGAAGCAAGTTTTTAACACAGTCATGTTACAATTAACACCATTTCTGAAGTCAGTGGCAAAATAGCCTTTGGACAGCAAAATTGTTTTCTAAATACATTTGATGATTTTTCAGTGATAATAGATAACAAAGTTCCAGCGTAATTCATGGAGACTGATCAGATGATGATCTTGCCCCTCCTAGCTTACCGAACTTCCACACGCAAAGATATCATTGTTCAAATTTCAGAAAGTCCCCGCAGTGCCACAGTTAATTCTCTGCCCAGGTCTGAATTGCACTGGGGAGCTCATCCCTTTCTTGCTTCCACGCTACATGGTAAAGTTTATTCAATGAGCACATGCAAGGTCCAATTTGGGCTGCTTCTCTTTGGAAGGACAGACACCTACACAAAGTTTATCGAAATTTCATGTAGTTAGCAATGCCAAGAGGCAAACCCTGAAGGCAGTAGTCTTAAGACTAGTACGTTGCCCATCTAACCCCATCACTGCGATCCAGGCATGCCTGTGTCTGAGGCTGTTGATTAGGATAAACTACACACGTAAGCATAAATGGTCCACGGTGGCAGTACAATATTAGACTTGGCTGCACTAGAACAAAGTGCCTTCATTACATTTCTATGATAAATAACTCCCTTGCACTGCTGCAATTATCAACGGGCTTGATTAAGGGATTGATTTGAATGCAAACAGCATAATTGACCCAGGAGAAAAGATAAATGGATATGACCAAAGCAGCCTTTAAATAAGTGTGTTACAAATAGATGGTAGCATGGGGAAATGTCAGCAGTCACAATTTATTATTTTGCCATTCTCCTTCAAATGAAAGAAAGGAGATTTGCTTTTGTTGCATACAGCATATATACAATTTTCCAGCATATGATGCCTTTTCACATAGTCTTCAAGAGTTTTAAATGGGTCATTTTATTTATCTCATCCATAAAGTCATAATATATATTAGTTGAGACATTAAAACAAACAAAACAAAACAGCAAACCAAAACCAAAAACTGTAATGAACATTTAGCCAGAAGCCAACAATAAACAAGATGATTACTGGAATAATACTTCAGCTTGTTGTCACTTTCTGCTGGGGGAGGGAATGAAACAGAGAGCCAGAACTTTTTGAATTACTGAGTTCTGATTTCTGAAGCACGCAAAGGGAGATAAACTTCGCACATAGTGTGTCTATCAAGAGTCTGGGAGATCTATCCTTTATTTACAGAAGCTTCATCTCTGTATGGACTAAAACTAATAGCGGTTAGCCCTTCTTTTGTGCTTTTCATCTTCAAATTGCCCTATGCATGACATCTAACACATCTCAAACCTTTGTGAATCAGGTAAGTGCGGGGTTTTTTATCATCTCTGTCTTAAGGATGGAGAAACTCAAAAGCAAGGCAAAGTCTTATAAATATTAAACTCAATGTCTCAAAGCAGTTACTGACTTGTGTCCAGCTGGATCCCACTGATGGATTACATGGAGAAGACCTTGTCCTCCCGACCTCTGCCCTGTAGCACCTCCCTCAGCCCTTACATTGAAGGCTCTTGAGAATGGCCTGTCCTGAGGTCCACTTTTCAATTTAAGCTCGCATTACTTCCCTGCCTCGACATATCGGATGGGGCTATGTTTCAGGAAGGAGGCCTCTGCAAGTCTGATTTGAAGTTGTACCAGAAACGAAGCTGTTCATCTGGACACCTGCTCCTCCCGTGGGCAAGGGGAGGGATGCACCCAGCAGTGTGAGAAACTGCACCCAGTGTGAAAAGGGTGGGACTGGCTGCCAAATGTGGAATTTTCCAAAACAAATTTCAGAAGAAAGTGAACGGAATTAGTTTTCAACTAAACCATATAAAACATCATGGGGTCAGCCTAAAAACATGTAATATCTCTATTTACTTCCACGCATTGGAGGGCTTGGGACTTGGAAATTAATTCCCTGTTGTCAGTTGGCAACTTTAACTAGGTTTTACAGCACCATTACTATTTTGAAGACTTCTTATATTAGTCTACAAATATTTATTCTTATGTATCTCAGTGAAGGTGTAGTCTCAAGAATAAAAATTGCATGAAGTAGTACATGGTAAAGAGAGTTAATAAGCAAAATAAAACATAGCATCCATTGTTTTTGTTTGTGAGTATGCCTTGAAAGGCTACTCCCTAACCTATTCTAAGTAAATTAAATGATGAATTTGGTTAATGTACAGAAGAATATCTAAGCTAATACAATTATTGATATGACAACATCTATCTTGCATTTTAAAATTGCTGATGATGGATGAGTGAGTCTCTGAAAGGTAAGGAGATTAATAGCATTGCTTGCATTTGTCCTGGAGCACTAGGGGAGTCTGCTCATTTCCCAGTATGCACTAATCTACGCTTCAAGAGAATATTGCATAGATTTTTTCTTCTCTCAAACTCAAATAACTCCTAAAACTAAAGAGAAAACATTCCCCGCTCCCCCCACCGCCAAAAAAAAAAAAAAAAAAAAAAAAAAAAAAGGTACATTAGCTTAAAAACTGATCAATTGCCATGAAAAACATACACTCCTCTCTGTGCATGGTGGCTGCTTGGTTTGTAATGGTACCATTTCCATTTCTACTGCTAGCGGCTGCTCTACTCTTAAGAGTCACTTAATCAATTTTCTTTACATACTGAAAAATAAGCCTCTAAAACATCCTCATTTTAGTGGCCTGTATCAAACTGAAATAGAATAAGATTTAAAAAACAACAAAAAAAAAACATTAAAAAACCAAAACAAAACCAAAAAAACACAACCACTTTGCAGTGAAAGCAAAAAGCCCCCAAAACCAGGACCCCAGACTCAGCAAGTCTTTTTCCTTGCTGTCGCCTCAACTCTGTGCACTTATTAACAACGAGACAGTTACACACCGACGGCATATTTAATCCAGTCAAAAATAATTCAGGCAGACAACAGGCTGTGCTGTTTGGCACCTCACAAACACTTGTGAAGTTGAAGACTCGCTTATCCCTCCCAGTAACTCGGAGCGAATACCTGCCACCAGCGCAGCGAGCGGGAATAGGATGCCACGCAGCAACTCCACCAGCAGAAAGAAAACGCATGAGATAAAATTTGAATATTACTCCTAGTTTGGAGAGGAGCATATTAACCTATAATTTAGGCAGTTTGAAAGGTTCAAGCTGTTGTGGCAAAAAAAAAAATCACGACTAATACAATCCCAAGTTAAAACACCAGTCACAGCAACCTGAGAGTAGAGGAAAAGCCTTTTCACACTATGAAATGGCTACTTCAAGAGCATGTTAGCAAATCTTCATGACATTTATATGTTAAATTATACGCATCAAAGTAATATAATTCTTCAATTGAACAAGCACCACAGCTCTCCAGATATATTATATTAAAAAGATACAAATAGAAGTTATTTTGAAAAGCCTTATCTCAAATTTCATAAAACCACGTAAGTTACAAAAATGTGGTAAATAATACTAAGAATCCTCATGCATCCCGAGACTGTAGCAATCATGCTGCATGCTTTGAATACCTGAATTTCTGTCTATTTCAAAAAGGAGGTAGAAAGTGATGCGAATAGGTGACACAACAAAACAAATTTAGCTTGCAACAAAATATATTTTTCTTTTATAGAACTGTATGCAGAGTTTTACCACCTTTAAAACTGAAAAGCAGAAACAACTCCACCCAGAGAAAGAGCTGGAAAATATTTATTTAATGAAAGGTTCATCAAGCAGTAAGCATTTAACCAGAGCACTTAGCCCAAACATTAAGTTAGCAACAGGCCAGGACTGTCAGAGCAATTTATTACAGAGCATGAGGAGAGACTCCAGAAACTATGAAATGTAGTTCAGCCCCACCTGCTGCTCTCGGTCCCCTTCACAAGCAAGACAGGTCCTTGGGAAAAACCATTCTTCTGCATCTCCTTTTCTCCTTCTACCAACTAACTACTCCGTTGCTTTTCAGAATTTGTTACAACATGCAAGAAGTGCAGCCCTCTTTCTAGAAAGATGTTCAACACTGTCCTTAAATACTAATGTTAAAGCCTCAGATTTATCAAATCCAAAGTGAGGCTGGACATTTAGTGCCATATTTAATGTACAAGGAATTCCTTACAAAGGACAAACGGTATAACGCAGCGCAACCATGCCTTACCTTGAATATTTGGATACCTCCTGGACTCCAAGCAGGATACAGGCAGTATAAGGTTTGTTTCTGTGAATGAAATGAATATCAGCATATAATTCTCTTGCTGAGATTTTCCAAGCCTGCCTTGTCCATAAGGTCTGCAGTTTCCGAAAACCTCCATTTACCAGCTAGACATAGGTACCACCTCTTTGGACGTGCAAATCAAGTGTACAAAGATAGCCAAGCCTGCTCCTTGTGAGCAACCACTGAAAATAAATGCAGTGTAGCTCTGTTAACATACCCAGTGATGACCGGGAGGGACAACAGGGTAGTAATATAGTCTCTAATAAGTAACTGAAAGAAAAAAACAATGACAAATGACAATCTTTTCTATTGTATAATATGGTTAAGTATTAATTGAAGTCACAACTGGATTCTAGCGCTTTCCCTTGTCACTGTAATCCCCTAAAGCTCTGGCTACAGAATCATTCATAGGTCCTCACTGTTCTAATAAATATTCATGCATTTTATCTAACCTGGGGTGGACTCATCAAAAACAGAAACAACCCTTCTAAAACTAACCTACTTATTGCTGAGAGTTCCCCAGCTCCAAAGGTGTAAGTGCAAAATCCCAAGGAGAAAAAGATGCAATGGTGCACCCACACACTGGCAGAGAGCTCTAACCATAAACCTTTGGGTTCAAAATGTGACATTATTACCTGTAGTCATCTCAGCAAAGGCCTTCTTGATTTTTGTAAGGAAAATCTGAAGTACTCAAATAGAAAAGCTGCTTTATATTTTGAGTTTCACACGTACTCAATACAGTCATTGACTTAACGAGATCTAGAATCAAACCAGCCATCCAGAGCCTGTAGAGTTACTGATTAGCTTATAGATTGCAGATGTGTTTCTAAGACAGCGCAGCTCTATGAAGAGCAGCTGACTCCTAACAAGGTAGGAAGGCACAGAAAAGATGGGAACAAATCAAACCCACATCACTCGTATGCTGTATAGTATCTAAAATCATACTCCCACATAAACAGACCAGCAAAATAATAAATACAGGAGCCCTTAATTGGATTAGTTAACGAGCTGTTTGAAAATTAAATCCAGCTTGAAGCACTTAATGTTGATTTTTTCAAGCCAGAGCCCTTGATTGTTATGATTAATACAACTCTACCCAGGTTTCACTGGCCATTGACTTCTATGGAACAGGGATAAAAATGAGCAAGAAGGATGCAAATCCTAGTGGCAAGAACACTTTACAGCATAAAGCTATGCAGTTAGAGGTCAACCCATCATCCTTCATGCAACATCTAGCAGGAACGGCGATATACCAGCTCAAGACTCAACAACGGCTGAAAAATAAGGACACCCCAAATAATTCCATTGCCTTGAGCTGACCTACGTGAAATCAAATACAATTCAAATACAAGGAGATGAGAAAACTTGAAACTCTACTAGTTTTACTTTGCGATCTAGCACAGTATCTAAAGATAGGCAAGCATGCTTCATCACTATTTGGCCTCGGTTATGCCGGTACCAGGACACACCTGCTTAGCCTAAGTAGCTTCACCTGCATTGCATTTTCCCATTATCTTAACCTGGGTGTCATGTTTTATTATAAAGTGAATCCTTCAATAAATATATCTTGGATGCACCTATCTTTCTCTTTAGATTGCTCTTTCCTTTCTTTCTTCTTCTCTTCTTTTTCTCCTTCAATTATTTGAAGGCTCAGACTTTAATATAAAATATTTATTATGTGCACGCTCAGAAGAATAAACTAAAGATGCTCTGGGGCTAGAGATGCTAGCTACTCTTGAATAATTCAGGTCATGTTTTTAAGTAAAACACTTCATGTATGGAAGCAGCCACCAATACCCAGGTGCTCCGCTCTTGCAGGTTATTTTATCCAGTTCTAATCTCTAGTTGCCCTAAACAGGCTTAATTTACCTCACATTACCTTTCATCTGCTTCATTTTCAAACGTGGTTCAGATGAATAAATAATACAGAGTATGAGACAAATGCACACAGGGAAAGTTGACAGCTGTCAAGCTTACCACCACCACCATGTATGAATGTTCTACATCTCTCCATCCATCTTTTTTATGTATTACTCTTTATGACTGACTTTTGTACTAAATGTGTTAAGAAAAGACCTGAAAAGGCCACTGCAGGGGAAATAAAAAAGAAGTATTGAAATGCTAAGCAACTTTTAAAAACCTGCATATTCTATATTCAAATTATGCTTCCAATTAAAAAAAAGACCAAAAAAAAATTAAAACAGAGAATCCGAAATACACTAAGCTGCTAAGCTCTTAGTTGAAACACTAGCCTAATGCTTTCATTAACATTATGAGTGACATTTGTTATAATAGTGATAAAGACATTTAATTACGAAGGAGAGCTTTAGAAATATGTGAGCTGCCTTGAAAAGATGAGGCGTTTGATGACAGGGTGCTCTCATGACAGGGTTGTACGTGCAGTGGGATAGTTTAGAAATCCTGATCTGGACAGCATCAATCACACTTTGATCTTCTTTAACAATAGTTAAATAGAGGTAGACTAGGCTATTTTAAAATTAAATAGCTTACACACTTCTAGGATTTTTTGTGTGTGCAGATGGACTGTTACTACTAAATTGAGCTTTCTCTGCTGCTCTGTCAATCTCAAGCACTCATTTGTGTGTCACACATATCTAAAAGAAACAGTTGAGAAGAGCAAGTTGCACCGAGGATCAGGCAAGCAAGGAGGACACGCGTACCCCACCGACACGTGGTGACGCAGGGACGCACAATCCTACTCTCTGTGGTTCCTCAGACCCTTCTTCGTGCCCCCCAGGCGTGAAGGCAGCTTTGCCACTTCACTTGCCCAGAGCATTGGGTGCAGAGCAAGAAGGCAGGTGGGACCCCCAGGGTGGGAGGGAGGTTGCCACTGCCAGGGACTGAGGGTGGTGGTCGTCCGTGACGGATGAAGGCAGCTGGGAGGGTGGTAGGTGTCCATACCTCATCAATTTGAGAAAAACAGAAGACGACCCTAGGGAAGAAGTGATTCCTAAAGCTTCTCATAGGACCTTGCCCTCAGCATCCCACTCACCTTCTCCTTCATGCAGGCTCCCAAATCCATTGATCCCGCTGCAAACTCACTCTGCTCAAAATACTTTAAAACTTCCTTGACCCTCACTGGCTCCCACCAGCCCCCAGGATGGTACCGACCTTTGGCTACTGCACCTAAATTCTTGCTGATACTTAGTGCTTTTCTGCTCTCCCCAGCAGCATAAAACTGAATCCCAAAGGATTACTGGAGTGGTAGCATCGCTGCTTCTCACTCTGCTGTGAAATCTTGAACTAGCCGTGCACACATACACTTGCTTTTCTTTCATTCCTTCCTTTTCTCTTTGCAATGCTTCCCATATATCTAAATATACTCCTGCACACAAGTATACATAAACACCTGCACACGCACATGTATGTGTATATATGTGTGCTCAAGTTACCCATACACCCACTTGGCCTCCCTGAATTTGTTGTTTGGCTTGTAAGATATGTTCAAAATGCTGCCTGTATCTATCTATACTGTACATCTTCAACTAGATCAGGCTGCTCAGAGCCCCGTCCAGCCTGACCTCAAGTGTTTCCCGGGATGGGGAACCTCTCTGGGCAGCCCCGGCCAGTGCCTCACCACCATCATTGTAACCATGTCACATTACCCCATATCTTCTCACAATAGACCCTGCTAAAAAGTCTGTCCCCATCTTTCTTATAGGCCCCTTCATGTACTGAAAGGCCGCAGTCAGGTCTCCCTGCAGCCTTCTCTTCTCCAGGCTGAACAGACCCAACTCTCTCAGTATCTCATATGTTTTTCAAATGTTTATGGTACTTTCATTTGTACTGGATGTGACATGATGTCAGTGTAGTATTATCCCTCCTTACATTTTTGTGATATTATTAGTGATAAGAAGAAAGGCATGCTGTGTGCATAGTAACAGCTTTTCAAAGGCAAATAGCCCTGCTGCTGTGCCTGATTTTTATTTTATAAAGGGCATCAGTTAATGATTAATTATAAAATAAAAATAGTGCAAGACAGCCCAAGGTATCTGCCTTTTCAAGAGCTGTTACGCTGCAGTCAAAATGTCTGTATCCCCACTGCGAGTTGCATTAGGCAGACACAAAGTGGGGACCGCATCTTCAAAGTAACAAGAGCGTAAGGTCATGGCTGACTTCTCTGGTCTCACTCAACCCTCCCCATTTTCTCCAAAAAACCTCCGGAAGCTGCAACTAAGTTAGAAAACAGTTTTCTAAAGCTACAGCTTCTTTTTTAATTAAATAGTTTAAAGAATTCTGTAACCATTACAAGTTTTAGATATATAAAATGTGTCTTCTTTGGTGACAGAATTGAGGCTTTTTGTCAATTAAACATCCACATACCTACATCCTCCATCTACGCAGTTGTCCTGTCTCTCTGCCTCCCTTGCCAATCCCCAGAGAGCTGCCTTTAGTGAAGCAAGACCTTTCACTGTTAAGATCATAAAATTCTGCACTGAGTTCTGGCACAGTCTTTTCAACAGCTTCAGACAATTCCCCTCTCCGCTCCTCTGGCTTCCCCACCAAAGCGACTGGAATAAGGATGCCCGGAGAGCCAGTACTGACAGAAGCCATCCCTGAAAGTAGCCATAGCCGAAGGCATTTTGAAATCCTACAGCTGGAAAATGGACAAAAGAGCAAAGTTTTATCTTATCAAATCTTTTCAGATTTATTCTATTATGCCAGCGGATGAATACCTTGAAAATTGCCAGCCCTATTTTAACACCATGTGCTGTTGCACAATGCCAGAAGCTGCTACATAAAATAAGCTTACAAACTGAAAAAAAAGTCCTTCATGTATATCACATAGGTCATTTCTGATAAGCCAGGTGATCATATTAATGAAAGTAGAAAAAAAAGGGAGGGGGGAAAAAAAGAGAGATTGAGAGGAAAAAAAAAATATAGCTCAGTGGTGAATGGCATAAAGAAGCAGCTACATCCAGAAGAACACCTGTCAGAAAGAAGATAAGCTCATGCCACTTTTCAGATCTGAAGCAAAGCAGTATTTCATTACGATGACAGAAATGAAGCAATGCAATGAGATTTACCTTGAGTAATGAATATTAGCTATCATGAACAAATGGCTTCAGGTAAATAGTTCAGCACAGAATAAACTTCTTGCATTTGATTTTGCATCCAGCTACATGAACAGCTTGACATAATCAAGTGCAAAAATTTGCGCGGAAGATTCATTCAGCGTTTTACCCACAGGAATCAGAGTCACTTACTGCAGTGTAACTGCTTGTTTAGTATCACCTAATACTAATCATTAGTCTGATGTGCAGATAACCAGAAGAAATTATCTGGGATCATCTCTTGTCCTGACTGGCTTCTGCCTCCACCAGCTCCTCGTGGATACACCCCCTGAGGACACCTGGGGCTGGTGCCCACGGCGTGGGTCCACCATCTCCCAGCGGCAGCCCGCTGATGTCCTGCAGATCATCTCCTCTGGGGCTGGATGCCTGGATTTGGGCAAATTAATCTAGCTCTCCATCTTTTCCACAGGACCGAAGGTGCTGTGGAACATCTTTGTTATCTGCTCAACAGTTAGCTGGGAGCTATTTCAGAGTTTGGAAAGCCAGTATCTTTTTTTAGCGTCCCTATTCTGTTGTTTCCTCTTTTAATTCCTGATTTAAAGTCTATAGAAATCACTGCAAGGTCAGATTTTGTTTGTATGTTTTGGGTTTTTTTTTTGGGGGGTGGGGGGTGCTGAGACGTAGTTATATTTTCTCTAATGAAATGTTATTTGCCAGTGTCGTTGTGAATTAAGTACATACCAAAATCAATACCAAGTTCTCTAAGTTCCTAAAGGTTTGCCTTTTTGCTTCTATTCTTAAGGCACTTTTCATCTAACTACTGCAACGTATTACTGAAGCTAACGGTTTAGCAGGCTTCAAGGACAAATTGGATCTGTCTATAGATAATAAGACCCTTCAGAATTAACTCTTAACTATCATTAAACAGTTTTAGAAAGAATATAAAGTCTCACACTACAGATCTGGAGCCTCTGGGTAACAAGGGCTTGAAAGAAATTCACCCTCTTGAAAGGTGAATCTATAATTGCCTCCTGCAGAATTTCTGTAGCTCTTCCCAAACCAGCTGACTCTAGTCATCATCAGTGATCTCATAGCCTCAGCCAGTGAGCTCCTCTTCTAGCTCAGACATATTTCCTTTTGCTGTCGTTACAGCCTGCCCATTTTGTTTCTCTGCTGACTTGCATGTCCACTTTTTTCATTTTGTTTCATAGTTTTCTGAAAAGCAGACCCGTATTTCATTATTTTGAGTAGTACACAAAAGTATAAGATTCAGGCCAGGGAAATACAAGTTAAATGAGTGGTTTCCTTTCTAATTTATTCATATCCTTTTCAAAATGGGGTTATACTAATTAACTAATGGTTAAGAATAAAGGTAAATTTACACTTGATACTTGTTAAAGCTATGAAAAATTAATTATATTGTAATTACTAGGCTCATAGTCTGAGACATTTGGTCCTCTGATACATCTGCTAAGCTCCGCAACACACCACTCTTCACCCTTAACTGTGTCACTAAAGTTACAAAATCAATGGACAATTGAACTGGAGAAAAAAAAAACAAAAAACAAAAAACCAAAAAAAATCCTCAAAAGACAAAAAGTGTTTTTAATTTTGATAGGTCTACAAGAAGTAATTAACTGGACAGCTTTATAGTTCTCATTTTTAGTAGCTCAGGTGTTAGTTTTACTTCTGACTTATTTTTTTTCCCAGTCACAATATTTTGTTGATGTTTCAATTCTTAGTGGCTTAAGGCATTGTTTTGGCATTGTTAAGGCATTGTTTTCCTTTATCCACCTCCTTGGGAGTAGCCCGTGCGCGCTGTGGGCACACAACGTGGCTGAACAGAGAGCACCATCTCTGCAGCTCCTGCAGAAGGAGTGCTGGCCACGGACCAGCATGGCCCCTGCCGACGCCGAGGGGGTTGCATTGCTTCCTGGGCCTGAGCTAATTTCTTGGCACAGCATGGCACTGGTCCACGTAGAGGTGCCCCATGAAACTCCATCTATCTATTCAGTGAGGTTTTGGGATGAGGTTTCTTTTTGCTTTTGTTTGATATTTCTGAGTTTGATTTGTTTGATACTGACTTTGAATTCAAGAGTTGAGTTTGACTACAATAAAGGACTTATGTGTTAGATTAAAGCAAAGAATGGTATTTAATCTAATACTTTTTATGTCTTCAGCTCTTCAGTCAGCAACGTGCATAGCCCTATTCCCAGAATACAGTGAGTTTTTGATCTTTTACATGCTTTTAATCTTTTACATACACTAACAAGTGTTCTTAATACTACTTACTGCCAGATGGGTTTGGGACGGTGCACCTGACCTCACAGTGTCGCAGACACATCCGTTCCCTGCCATTTGTCCTGGAAACCATTCAGCAGCTATGAATATTTCTTAATTATTATGAGGTCCCCTCCTCAATCTTTGTTTTTAACTCAGACTCTCCAGTGACTATAACACAGACTGAATGTGACTTACAATTTTAAAAACAAAACCAAAATCTGTAAACCATGTCAGTTTTCCCCAAAGATCAGTAATTCTCAAAGTAGTGATCAAGATTTGAAGTGGTCTTCAAAACAAAATTGCAGTTCTTTTCAAGTTACATCAATGTTGGACACACTTTCATAAATGATGACTGATGCTTTTCTGTTTTATGTGCCTTTGATTTTACTGAGCAGCAGCTTGCTCGGCCTCTCGTCTCTGTCCCAGTGGAGTTAAAGGTGCAGGCCACAGGATGTCATATCCTAGACAAAGTGAAGAAAAGGTGAGATTTGTGGTGGCTTCACAGATCCCTGACAGAAGAGGAAACAGGAGGAAATGTGGGAAAAATGGGAAGTGAGAGATATTCACGTTCTGGCACGGGGAAGAAAGAGCGTGTCCACAGAGATCCTGGAGATGAGCAAAAATAAAAGCACAAACATAACTTTAAACGTGGGTGAGAGCAGAAGACTCAAGAAAATGAAAAACAGAGCCCTGAGCGACCACGGCCTCAGAAACACAAGGGTGTCCACCTGGTGACCAGGCAACATGCGACTGCCCTGTCCCATGGTCTTTGTCCTCCTAACACTCTAATCACCATCATCTATACCATAAGGGTGGAGAGAAGCACATCTGTAAAGCTGTTCTTTGGGCACATTGTAATACCAAAATTCTCTCAAGGGTGAATACGCAAAATTAACCTGCTAGCAGAAGTTTGTCAAGTGTCTCACGACACGAGTCTAAGCTCCCTCTCCAAATTCAGCTTTCAGAAAGTTGAACAAACCAAATCAATGAGGCCATTTCTTAATTAAAACAAAAACCAGAATAAAAATCATGGCTCCCTAGCATGCCACAGCCATGCTCTTGAGATATTGCTGCCCTGCCTACCACTGACCACAATGTTTAACTCAGTTGCAAGTGATATTCTTTATTTCCTTACTTAGCCTGAGAAATAATTAGGTATCTTATGTCCTTCTATTGCCATATCCAGAATGGAGTCATAATGTAGTCCATAAAACAACTGATAATAGTTCAGTAGCATGATAGTTTGACATTCCACAGATGAAGAAAAAAGGGCAAGAACTGAAAATGGTTGTTTGATTTATTTTTTTTTTTTAAAGTATAATTAATTACATGTGTAAATACATTAGCTACAACTCTGGACAAGCAATTAGACAACTAATTATAGGGAAAATGCAATTGAAGGCTGAAACAGATGACCACCCGTCTGCTAGCCATCCCAGGTGTTTGTGTTCTCTGGGTTGTTTATTTGGGTTTATAAACACACATCTGTTCGCAGAACTCAGACACAACTACAAAATGTAATACACAGAAGTACAAAGAAACTCAGCCCTCCCATAAGCAGGTTATTTTTCCTTTCTCCTGTCAATTCTGTGAGCCCAAAACCCAGTTCTTGCACCCACCAAAGCATATACATTTCAACACACATGCTGAAATGCTGCTCTTGCCACTGGGTCTTAAACAGGTGGCCAGGTGCTCCACTCAGTAAGCCCTAGTCTAGGTTTGTGTTTAACTGCTTTTCTTAAAGTAGGAGGGGTATAACTTTTAGAACATGTTTTTTCATTCTTCAAGGCAGTATTGATAATACAATACTGTAACACAGACAGAAACACATACAATTTTCTTAAAAGATCCCCAGAATCTGATTCACTGTTCTTACCCGTCTGTAATGTGCTGCACCGAATGCCCAGAATTACATTTTAATCCATCTGGACATACACAAGACGGTGCATATGGTCAGTGGGACATACACGGGATTATGTTCCTGAGAAGAAATTGCAATGAGAAATCAGTATCTTTGCCTGGTTTTCATATGACATTTAGCCACCTTCAGAAGCAAGCTGGTGTCTTACCATCTCCATGTTTAAATATCAGTTTAAAATGATGGAAACAGCTTATTTTTCCTGGAGTTCTACTCCTTTTCTTCCTGTTTTGGAACCGTTTTCCTTTTGGGGGGGGGAAGAAAAAAAAAAGAAAATTGTTTACATGAGACTGTGCCATTTTTTTCTGTATTGCTGCAGTTCTTTTAAGATCTGCTGTTTTACCTCACTAAATACAGTACATGTGAGGGGATTTTTTTCAGTAATTTATACCCTTGAGAGAAGTTTATTGCAACTAAACTAATTACGCGTGAGTCTAAGTAAACATGAAAATGTTAATATGCTTCCGAGTGTCTGCACCTAATGAAGTAGTTTTTGTTTTATATTTATCTTTTAGGCTGTATGACAGTCTCCCACGTGACAGAAGCACTTCATTTCCTTTCCATGTTCAATGCCATCTCACCTTCTATAGCTCCTGTCTCAGTCAGGATGCCCCGATCTGTGCAGCAACACACTTTGGACAGCCCAGTGCTAAGCTTGACAAAAACCATCTGGACTGAGAAAATAAAAAAATTAAGTAGTGTAATTAGGAAGAATATTCACCTTCATGTAACTGTTCATAAAGACTTCATTGAGTTAAAAGTGTTAATCACAGGATCACAGGATCACAGGATTTCTAGGTTGGAAGAGACCTCAAGATCATCGAGTCCAACCTCTAACCTAACACTAACAGTCCCCACTAAACCATATCCCTAAGCTCTACATCTAAACGTCTTTTAAAGACCTCCAGGGATGGTGACTCCACCACCTCCCTGGGCAGCCTGTTCCAATGTCTAACAAATTTGACAATGCAATTTGACACTGAAAATCAGTTTTATTTTTAAAATAAATTGAGACCTTTTCTAGACTTTATTGTACTATGCTAGATAGTATTTGCATCTGTAATACTATCTTCTGCCTGCATTAATACTGAAGTGCCCTAAATACTGAAGTTTAAAACTTCTGTAGTTTTCAAAGGTTACCTCCTGGTTCACAGACACATATATTTGGTCTTCAAATTCTTCCATGCCCTTATTTTTTAATTCTTCTAGCAGCTGACACCAAAACATCTTCTCATGGACAAATTAGAAAATAATGTTGTACATAAAAATAAGGACACCTTTTAGTTCACATACTAATAGGTTTTTAGGAATGGGGAAAAACGCGTGCCTTGTGACACCTCTTCCAACCTCATTATTTCTCACACAATGGAAGTTTCACAGAAATAATATGCTGTAACCTGCTGTAACTCACCTCATCTTAGTTCTGTTTGACGCCCTTACTTTTAATGTTTAGTAAAACACTTATGACAACTATTTTCTTTACCCAATGAGCAAGAAGGGAACCTGCTGAGGTTTTAGCTGCTGACTGCTCCAGAGTTACACAGCCCCCCTTGTTGATAGAAGACTATTTTGTGAATGTAATAGAAAATTATGAGTGTAACTGCCTGTCTGATTCCGCCACTTTTAAGAAGTAGCAGGTAAAACAGCAATACTCTATGTCTTTCAGGTATAATAATTATATTACTTTCTTAGTATTAAAGAATGCAGGATGCCCATATAGGGTCCTTGATGCTATTTGGGCAGAACCGTGGCAGATTAAGAGGTTATCACTCTACTTTCTGCTGATCCCGTTGCCCATTTCATCACTACTGGAGGTTACAGACTTCTCCAAACTGTCAACTAATGGCATGTGTAATTGCTTCTAACCCAGTTCTGTCTAAATGAATCCAACAGCTAAAACACTTCTAATAATAGGGGTTATCTAACACAGCTCAGTTCAGCAAAACTGGTTTATGGAGAGACCACACATGCAGTTACACTGACAGATCTGAGAGGCTGGTAATTCCGGGGAAGGGGTGATGAACAGCTGAAGATGAGGTGTGGAACTGCAGGAAAACTTTAACACAAGTTAACTGAATCCAAACTGGCAATTTTATAGTATTGTTACTGCGTGCTCCCACCTTTACCCTTCAGATAGATGTACCAAAAATATTTACATCTGGTTTAACAAAAGTTTAGTGAAATTCTGACTGCGTCAGCTGGTTCTTTCTCATGCATCATTTTTCTTTTTAGATCTCAAAATACCAGCAGAGAGAATGCAATTAGAGTATTATTAGTGAAATCATATGGCCTAGATGCAAGCTTTCATCTTGTCAAACTCAGGGGGAAGATGGCACCCGCGGGCATGCGCTGCCCTTTATTTATTTATTTTTAATGAGAAGCCAGTCCACGCCGATGCAGCAAAGAGACTGAGGTGTTAACACTCAAGCGGGTAATGGCACTTTCTAAATTCTGAAATATGCTTCCACTGTGCTGGGTTGGAGACTTTGGGGAGCCCCTCCGAGGGCTGGCACGTTGCGAACGGAAGGGCTGCTTCACCCTGGGACGTGAGAAACTCCCTCGGGAGCGACGGTGGGGAAGGCTTACAGAGCCCTTTCCGCCTGCTGCCTTCAGACACGCACTGGCTCGGTACGTGGGTGTCAAAACTATTGACGCGAGCCGGTGGCTGGCTTTCTTCCAGAGAACAACTCAAGGGAGCTTTTTTTGGCTCTCTCAACTGGCTTAAGGCCTAAGTTAATGAGAATGGAAAAGCATGTCTGGATGGTTGGGCAAAGTAGACCTTCCACACATATATAGCATTGGAGAGCTTCTGTTTCCTTAATAACTATTTCCACCAGGAAAATTCTTTCTTCCTCTGCTGTGCCAGCTCAGTGCTCTCTGTCCTTCCCTCCCACTTTTAGAAGCCATCTTCCCACCTTCTGCAGGTACCTGTGAACTACCTTACAAGCAACTTAGTAACTCCTCCTTCCATCTCTCTTTTATTCCCTCCACTTTTTTTTTTTTTTTTTTTCCTCCTTTCTAGAAGTTAACTCATTCACAGCATCAAACGTCAAACCCCATTTTCGAGAAATGGCAGAGCTCAGGAGACTGGTATACTGGAGGGCTACATGAGTTGGTGCCTGTATCTACAGACGGTTGTACATTTGGTTATACCTGATGGCTTTGTTAACAAGATTCAAAACCATGTCCCTAATTTCTCCTTTCTTTCATGTTCAGAAAAAGCAACAAAGTTCAGTATATCAATAAGCAAAAATCTGAAATTCTATAACTTGGAAAATCTCAGCTCTGCTACTCAAGTCTTTTTCAAGAGTTTTACAAACAGAAAAGTATCACTGAGCTGAATATATGGTTCAGCTAAAAATCTCTTTTATACATATATCTAACACAAAGTCACAAAATGTAACAGCAAAAGAAAATAATAATGAATGGTTTTGGTTTGTTTTTTGTTTGTTTGTTTTTTCTTTCAACTGCATTAAAAAGTCCACAAAGATGTTCCTAAGGACATGAAGCCAGTAGGTTTCTAATCTGAAAGATGTGCAGAGTCACAAAATTAGGTGCCTTATTACTTTTAAAAGTCCTCCTTGATGCTTGAATTCTTTGACAGATTTCTAGTTAATTTTAAAATAAGACTGCTTACCTGTGTTCGTCTCTTTTTTCGCCAACTGGCTGGCTCCACTGTATCTAACATTAATTTTGGTATCAGTTCCAAAGGATAAGACTTCACTCTGTGAGTCTAATTTCTCTGGGGGAAAATGATCTCTCCTTTTTCCTACCTTCTTATAATGTTCTAAGAACTATACCCATATACCAATTATTTTGATAAGTGCATGACATTTTCCATATTCTTCCAGCCTCTGATTCTGTCTTGCCACAAAAGATGGTGGCTCCTAACTACTGGCTCTCAGCAGGCACCATGATTTTCAAAATAGTGAGATACCAAGAGCTGAGTAAGAATTTTGAAAATAAAATTTAATTAAAAACCTTTCTTTCTTAAATGTAAATGCTCACTGGAAAAAAAAAAAAAAAAAAAAAAAAAAAAAAGAAAGACAAAAGAGGCTCTTTTGGTATTTTCAAAAGGATAATGTTGTTTCTTAGTAGCTCTTTTGAAGTTTTAGTTTACACTGGTCGTTTACTGGAGATTTAGTGCTAGGAAACAATTTGGCAATTAACAGTCTTGGACATTTTATAGCTACCTAGGAAGATCCTGAAGTTCAGAATTCATGAATTATGAAAAAAACTGCACTTAGAGGAATGGTTGTTGAGAGTTTCTGAATACCCATCATAAGGATCTGATGGCTGTAAGTTGCCATCAGCTTCAGCCCCCCATAACTTGTCCCATGCTGAATGGTGTCTGAAAACATTTTCATCTAAATCTTGTTTCTGCAAAATAGTCATCATATAAATCACACTAAGACATCAGAATAATTACAAGACAGAGAAATTCCAACAAACTTTTGAACTTCATCCATTTTGGGAACTGCATCGTTTCTCAGTTGCTGCCCATCTATAATTAATAATGGTAAAAAGAAAATAATATCTTTAAAAAATTTAGCACATACCTGGTCAGGCTGCCCCAGTTACAGCTGTAACAGACGGGAAAGGACGAGGAGTGCCAGTGCGCTACATACCCAAAGAGTGTGTGGCATGTCACTTGGCCTCTTTTGTCGTCACCGCTTGTGCCTCTCCTAAGCGTTTCTGTCAGTTTTCCAATCGCACCTTTTACCAATGAATATAAAGGCAATGTAATTTCAGAAACTGGCCCTTCATTCAGGCAGACACAGGGGCTTGTGCATCCCCGCTTGCACCGAGTGCGTTGTTTCAGGCTTTCTGAAGATTCAGGCAGAAATCATTGAATCACTTTACATTTAATGACTGCTTCAAGGTCAGTTTGACCACTTTTCAAGCTAGAAACTTAATTATAATTTTCTCTCCACACTTCACAGGAAAACTTTCAGTTCTGGAGCCCGGAAGGTAACATTTACCGTGGGTGATAGAGGCAGCGGTGTCAATCCCGACATGGGGGGGGTCAGACATGATCACTTGCAACTTAAAAACCAGCCAAGACTTGCTGAGAGGCAGTCATGGGCGGAAAGCTGCCGGGGACCGCAACTACGACAAGCTGATCAAATTATCATACCAACACCGCTTAACGGTTCACACTTGAGGCACAGAAAGCTTTTACCATGCCCCAGGTTTTCACCTCTTTCCAGGCAGACGAGCTCCCGCTGCTTGATAACCAAAGCTTTCAGCAACCACCATTTGAAATTGGAGGGAGGTTTTTTAGACTTCGTCCATCGAGCGTGCAAAATTTTAAGTGAAAGAGATGGGATTATTTCAGCAGCATCACAGACCCACTCCAGTACCTCTAGCGTCCCCATCCCTCAGCTCGGCAGATAATCCCGCGAGGCCTCTGCTGCCGCTTGCCATCCTCACGCGCATCCCCGCCAAGGGCAAAAACAGGTATTTTTATGTCACTGTAATGAATTGTTTAACTATCGCGCCCTGCTTTTTACCCAACACTTGGCATTGCAGGCTCTTGATCGTCATGGAGTCTGAACAAAAAGCACGATGTGTAGGTATCCCATAAAATAGCATTTGCTCATCACATTTGGACTGACACTTTCATTCTTTTTAATATTTTCTTAGAAAAAGATCCTAATTGAAAGCCCTGCAGAGAAGCTGTCAAGTTAAATTTATGACAAAGGTAGCTGTTTCTGCAGGTTGGGTTTCAAATTGCCAGCTGGAAATGAGACTGACAGCCACATGCGTGACAGAAAAATAGCTCGTTCTGAAGAACTTCTAAAGATTGGTATTTTTATAATTGATTCGAGGTTTGTGAAGTGGGAAGACAAAGATGCTTTGCTGTTTTTCAGAGCATTTATAGGCCAAGTTTCAGAAAATGACTTCCTCGGCAAAATTTCTCTTAAGGACGGCCTTTAAGCATAAGTTTAAATCCCACTGAGATTTTGGCAATATTGAAGGCTGAGTACAGATTTAAATGCTGTGTTAAGAGGGTGGATTTTCTGACAGATTTTCAAAATCCACTATTCAGGGAATACTCATTTAAACAGGGATTCACGTCTCTAAGCTATGCAAACATTGCTAGCCATACGGCAGTGCTGGTGTGCAGACATTTCTGAACTTCCAAAATTTCCTGTTAGCTGAAATTTGTCCATGTTCTCTTGTCTCAAATCTTTTTCCCAATACACATTTTAACAGAAATTAGTAGATAAACACATTTTATCAACTGCTGGAGTTCTACCTTTGTTTTTAATTAGGCTTGGGGCAGGTTCTGGAAAAAAAGACAGGCAATGTCAACAAATGAACTGAAAAAGTCTTCCTGTCTTTAAAAAAATATATATAACAGTGCATGTGTATTCATCTGCTTTATTATATAATAACTTTGAATAGAAAAATCTATTTTCCCTTGTTTTCAAGAGGAATGTCTTTGTATTTTTGGATTATTTTATTGTCCTTTTTTCTGTATTTCTTTAAGCATTCTGACTAAAAAATACTTCTACTTTAGAAACCTGTGTTTTCACAAGTTTCTTCATTTCATCAACACATATGTTTTTTCCAAAGCCTTTCAGAAAACTCCATTATAATCAGAACTTGAATTTAAAATCAAAAAGAAAGTATGTAGTGAAAAGGGTGGAACAGATGGGAGAATAAAATAAACCCTAACAAAATGCAAATTCTTTCAGCTGTTTCTTAAATATAATAAGGCCTCTAACATCACAAACAAGGCTTTTCTTTTCCCAATACTCTCCTTGATCATTTGTTTTGGTTTTTTTTTTGTTTTTTTTTTTCAGTAATTGCTAATATTGCTGCCACAACTTCAGCCCCTTGGGTAAGAAAAAACATGGGACCCCTAGCATAGGTGGTGCAGCGTACCAGTTGTGGTGTGCATTGATTAGACTTGCTGAGAGCCAGGTTTACCAACAGACTACTTCTCACATCAGTTTCTTTAAGTCATTGTATTTTTATCATATATTTCAATTCCATTATTAGGAGCATTTGCTCTATCTGGCCTTAGATGTCTAACACAGCTGCCTAAATTAGGAGGCTAATCTCATCAGGCTTTTCAACAGTGAATGGAGAGAAAAAGACTCTTTCAGAATCTGGGAATTAATTTACACATCCATCATCAGTTACGGTCATACAGGCTGTTTAATGTCGCATTTATTTGGGACCTTCATTTCCTCTACTAGTCACTAAAAGGAGAAGAAAGTTATGCAAGGTCACCAGGTTTCAGAAAGCACATAAAGAGATGCCTCATTTGTTGATCTGAGCATTCATGCAAAGCCACTAGTCTGCACCAGGAGAAATAGGTATAATAGATGAACATGAATCTTTAATGTGAATTATTTTATGTGTGGGTAATTATATCTAGATGTGAAAAAGAGCAGCCCAGCCTAGACGTCAAATTTGGGAAGCTGGTCCTTCAATAAACCTACGAGCTCTAGCTCTCTATTTCTTAGGTGAAAGCAGGGAAAGCGAGATAACCAACTTGCTATGCAAGTACTGTACCACCCAGGCTCGAGGCATCCCTTCTGCAGGATCCGTATCTCCCCTGGGATGTGCAGTCCTGCTCTGACCACTTCAGGGAAGGTGTGTTTCCGGGCCTCTGGATCCTCAAGCACTCCCTGGTGCTGCTGGAAAACTGTTTTTAAATCCTAATGCATTGGTGGAACGTCGTAACAGTACCACAACCATGCTAAACTTATTCACCAGGTGACGTTAACAAATGCGACTGTTTCAGATACAGCATGGGAGGCGTCACACTGCACTCTTTTGATAGTTTAACATAGCAAAAAAACTACAATGAATGGTGGTAACAAGAGACTACATCATTATACCTGATACCAGGAGTACGCCTGATCTGACGGAGCAGCGAGAATGGTGATAATCTTGGCCTTGAGGCCACAGAAGGTGCTCATTTGGCAGCTTTCTCAGAATAGAAATAATTGGCATTTTTCTCAAACAGGAAACGACTCATCACATTGACTGGAATGGGGAAAAACTCTAGGTACCTGGACAAGTGAGAGAGAGAAATACGAATTAAAAAGCAAAGATACTCTAATCCTAACACTCCTAACGATAAATATTTCTATTTATTTATTGTAGATAGGATGTATCTCCAAGATATATTTAGCTGTGCGTGTAAATGATGAACGTTAACCGAAATTAGACTTTAAGGATCTAAAAACACTAAGACTGTGTTTATAGAGAAATCTTCAAGCAAATATATAAGGTTAATGGTATTGTCACTATTTTATAGCAGAGTAAGGTGAAAAGCAGGTATCTGTATTTCCACTCCACTGCTAATAGAAATACCACGCTATGTTTCCTCTGCAAAGAGCCCAAAGTAATCAATCTATCTATCAGAGAAAAAAATATTTGAAATTTTACAATTTTATTAGTATTGATTCCGGCTCACTGATGATCTCTAAAGAGCCTTGATTTACATCACATTCAGTAAATATTAACAGTTAATTTATAGACTACACCCAAAGTACCTTATGTCTTCATCCATGTATAGTCACAGAAACATTGATAAAATTAGATATTTATGAAGCTCAGGTACTAATTATTGGAGACTGGGCTGGATGAATGGTGACTTTTATCTGCAGAGTACTTCAACCAGACAAGTCTAATCTGTTAAACTTCAAAATTTAAGCTAGGGATTCTGATTACAAACTAGCCCACTTCTTTCAGGGGAAAATAAAAGAAAAAAAAAAAAAAAAAAAAAAAAAGACTGCAAAGCTTTAGATAATAGCTGACTGACTGAGACCAGCTGAGACCAGCCCGATTCCTACTGCCGATGCTCAATGTTTTCACAATGTTGTGGAATCACTCATCCTCCTCACTTGCCACCTCCCACCCTCAAATATGTACACAAAGGCTCGTTGTTCCCAAGCAGTAAGAAGCATCTTTGCAATGATGGCAGTGACTTTGTTTCTTTAAGGGATGACTCCTTCCTGCTTGCACAACTCTTGACAACAGCGGCCAACTATTGCTGCTCCCCTAGCTGATGTGCAGCCCAACCGGGGGGAGCTGTTCCTCGCTATTTAGGGCCTCTGGGTGACTTCTGACAAGAAAATGCTCGTGAGACGGTTCCTGTGATCAGAGTCCTCAAGCTAATCCCAACAGCTCCAATATACCTTGTATGCTTGTCATAAAATAAACACAATTGGTATCTAAAATGGAGCCACGACCAGCTGTGCTAATTATACCGAACCAGCACCTTTATTCGAGCAACCTTTTTATCATTATTAACTAACTAGAAAATTGAGTATTTACACAACATAATAAAAAACCAAAAGCAGTGTACACATATCTCAAAAGGATTTGTGCTTGCCTAGAAACCATTACCACCTATGGACTGTATAGTTGCTAAGAAAAATGCAGTTAAAGTAGACTGACTGTGTAAAGTGCCTGACAAGCATTCTCTCTCAAGAATTTTCTTCTTTAATTTATGGAACAATTACAGTTGCTACTGGAGCAGTTTTAGTTACTGCTTCATTACTGCATAGTATTAATTGTGATTTTATAATACAGTTTAGTATGTTCTTTCTTCATATATTGACTTCTAATATTTTGATTCAATACAAAAATTCTCCCCTCACACCTTCTTCAGTAATTCTCAGATCCAGTACTTTTCATAAATATGTGGCTTTCAATTCCTTTTACACAGTTTGCTGACCTTCTGTGAGAACTAAAATCACCGGATCTCGCATTTTACATATATAATATTACATATTATATAATTTTCATAATAGCTTTGTGATTAAGCACTGTTTTTTTCCTGTAGAAAGTCACCCAAGACTTTCAATGCCTTTGACACAAATAGCTCCCGCTGTTTAAGGTATTGACAAAACACATAATAATCTTACCTGGTTGCTATGGCAGGAAAATCTGAACTCTTGGGTATAAAGGATTTGGCATGGCAAAATGGTGGGAGTTAAATAGGAAAAGAAAGCTGTTCCAGCCAGTATGAACTTGCAGTATTTAAAGGAGGAGTGGGCATTTATGTAGTAGGTGGCAGGACTATTCAATTACTGTAGGGTATTTATGAAAGAAACACCAGCTGTTCTGAAGCAGATACAAGCTAATGTTCAATTACTAATAAAGAACTAAGGTTTAGGGGGAAATATCTCTTTCAGCAGATTAAACCATTAACCACAGTCTTTCTGGACTTTTCTTGGTTCATCCTCTGACATAAGTCAATGAGGATCGCTCTATTGGATGTTATACCAAAATATGGACCTCAGTCAGAGTCACTATGGCAGCTTCTATTCATGCAATTCCTCAAAACAGAGGCACTGAAGAAACTCAATAGTAATAAAGGAAAAAATAGTGCTTTTTCCAAAATGGATATATGAAACCAAAGGGATTTAAACCGTGTTCCTGATAGAGGATGCTATCAACTTGCAATCCCCAAAACCAAAAATACAAATGCTGGTGATGGTAGAGAAACACGTGGCCACATGCATCTTCAAGAGCATCTTGTACCTATTTACACTAGAGAACAATCCTTCTCATTTTCATGCAGACAGATGGCATTTTTATTCTCATTAGCATGAAGGCACAAAAAAAAGCTGATGCAAAAAGATGCAGTATTTATCAAAAATTTGCTCCCTTTAAGTAATTTGCTTCCCAGCCAATGCCCTTACATTAGTTATCCCCATCAAAAAAAAAAAAAATGCAGTTTTCCAAAGGGTCTTGATCTATGGATATTACTAGTGACTGAAGAATGGACCTATGGCAGGGGGGTTGGAACTCTATGATCCTTGGGGTCCCTTCCAACCCAGACCATTCTGTGATTCTGTGACCATTATTGAAGAATTGTCCCTCTGAATAAGAGAGTGGGCAGGAGA
>KL285439.1:3848-20774 GCA_000699545.1 Podiceps cristatus
AAGGTGTCCCTGCCCATCCACGGCAGGGGGCTGGCACTAGATGATCTTCAAGGTCCCTTCCAACCCTAACCATTCTATGACCCTATGATTCTACTGATCTTAGGTATTTCCTATCAGGGAGGTCTTCTGACAAATGCCCTCCTCACAGTCTTCCCAGCAAAACGTTTTACAAAACACTTGAGTCATCATTTACTGTTCACTTCTTGGTTAACTGTGAAACTCCTTCTGATGCATCAACCAATTTGTGCCAATTCTGTGATAAGTTCTAAAGGGGGTGGACCTCATACAGACTCTGCTTATGTGAGAGGCTGCCAGCACTTCTTAACCTCAATAATATCATTGTGAGTACAATGATGGCAGTAATTCTATTCTCTTTGTAGTGTTTTTCTTCATTGTTACAGGCAATAATACCACTATCCATTACATTTTATAGTATCAGTACTAATAGATATTATTGTAAAAACTGTCCACCACTTTCACGAGGGTCACATTTTCAATCAGGGGTAGCTTTGCCTCAGCCACACACATATTCTAAATGTTGGCAAGCAATTAACAAGATTAGTCTGCTAATGAATACAAGTATATACTTTGCTCATTGCTACTATATATTTCTTGTACAAACATAGGACTAAATTCTCTTCTTACCAAAGGCAATGGGAACATTTTCATTAAGCCATGCATTAGAAAACTTGGCTTTACTTTTTGAAATTGAAGTTTAACCAAGCTCATATTTTACAACTTGTCTCTAAGCAAAAATTGAAATACAGGTTTATCAGCAAGACATTCTTCTTAAAGAGGATGCAAGGATTAAATTTTAATTCCATTTCTAAGTAACCTATGCAAATACTGTTTTCAGTCCTTAGCATACCTATGATATTTTGAGTGAAGTCAGTATGACCTGTTTTCATGTACTTGAGACATTTAAATGAAAAGTAAAGTAAAAATTCCTTGGGTTAAGAAGTGATTGTTCAGTGGAAAGATACTTCAGTAAAAGGATGTAAAGAATGTATGTAATGACTCAGTTTCTCTTTTATATACTGGAATAAGCAAATGATGTCACTGTATTTCTGTTGTACAGAAAATATCCTGCATTCTCTTTGAAATGAACTCAAGCTAGCATGAAAATCATTCAGATAGGTCAGCACTCCAGAAGCAGCCACACCAAAATCCCAATTTCTTAACACAACCACTAGAGGAGATAGTTATAATTTCATGTAATGCCATCTCATTTACAGAGTTTCAGAGAAATGTGCAAGAGCAGGATTCCGAAAAGAAAGAGAAATCATTGACTGCATTAGTTTAACTTCTATGACACCTGTATATAATGGAGAAATCTTTAGAAGCAGAAGATATTTTTAAATGGTGAGCATGTAGCTGGTAAATGTTGCCAAAAATATCATAACTAATGTACCAGTAAAGTACCCAGGGTCCACCCATGGTGCTTCCATTTTCCAGATGTCCAAATTCAGTCAATTTGTTAATCTTGGCCAACAAACTTGGCACAGTTACACACTAACTCAAGAATTAGAAAACATCACAGGTGCTCACAGAGAAACTTAAGAGTCTCATCAAAAAGGTGGATATCAACATGTAGGGAGTAGGATTAAAGGCCACACAAAAATCAGCATTACTTTTTCCCACTTCATACTTGCTTCAATCACAAAAATAAACTGCATAAACAAGTATTGTTAATTGCACAGTGACAGTTAGTTAAACACTTCCTTCTCCAGTCTACTCAAGCTCTTTTCATCCTGTGGCTAGTCCAATATCAACACTCATTCACTTGACCTTCCTATACAGGCTAACAATGTGCTACTACTCACTAAAATGGATGCCAATTATCTGTTACCAGGTTAATTAGAGAAAGGAAATGTCACACTGTTGTTACCTGCTAAACTAATGGTACCAACACATAGCTTGTTTTCTCCACCCTCAAGTACAAATGGGAAAACATTTTAAGAATAAAATATCTGAGGTTTTTCTGAGGGATCTGCACTTTTCCAAGTCAGACTAGGAATATTTTACTGGATTTGAAATTTTCCACGGTGCTTAGGTGGGGAGTTAAAACACTGCCTACTGAAGGATGTTAACTGGAATATAGACTAGCATTGGCTGTAAGAAAACTCAACAAAGGACAGGCCATGTAAGAAAACTTAAGCTTTATTTAACTTTCGTCACATGCATCGTGGTTTAACCCCAAATGGTTACTTGACTGTGCAGCCACTTGCTCACCCCTCCCCTCCTTGGTGGGGTGAGGAGGAGAAATGGAGAGAGAGAGAGTTCATGGGTTGAGATAAAAACACTTTACTAAGACAGCAAAGGAAAAGATAAAAATATAATAAATATTTTTATCTTTTCCTTTGCTGTCTTGGTAAAGCATTTAATAATAATAATAATAATCATGTAAAAGGACAATAGAATATATAAAATGAACAATGTACAATTTCTCACCACCCGAGGACTGATACAGCCTGTCCTGAGCAGCAGGCAGGGAGCAGGGATATTCCCCCGCAGCCATCCCAGAACAGCAAGTTCCAGAGAGAGCGCGAGGGAACAGATAGACGAACAAAGAGACCCAAACAAAATAAAACAAAAATAAGGTAACAAGAAGAGAACATGAACAGAAAGCAAACTGAATGAGGAGCCCGAACTCAAGAGCAATGGCTGACCCTCACTTACACCGGCCATGCCGTCTATGGCATGGAATACTCTCTTTGGCCAGTTTGGATCAACTACTCTGGCTGTGCCCTCCCAAGTGTTTGCACCTGCACATCAGCAAAGCTTGGGAAACTGCAAGATGCCCTTGATCGTTCAGCAGCAACAAACAACACCAGCGCACTGTCACCATGTCTCATATACTAAATCCACAACACAGGAGCTGCTGAAGACAAAAGTCCTGGCTGAAACCAGAACGTGCTTGCATATCATGCTAGCAGAAGGATGCTGTGCTTGGACAACTATACCTTATGCATGAAGAAGTGATACATGGTAAGAAAGATTACATGGGTGGGCACATAATAGTGCTTCAGAGTCTGAAGATACATGGAGTCATATAAGAAGAGTACTCACTTCAGTCCACAACCTAGGAGTAAGGACTAGATCTCAGATTTACTCTCCTTTTGACTTTTGACTCTATAGTACCCGGACAGACTATGAACTGGTCTCTGCAACATGTGTCTGTCATCTCCTGGTGGATTTACAGCAATATTTATCACTCAGGCATGAAGTCATCGGCTCTGAAATAAAAGATTACATCTAACAGTGTCTTCTCTCAACAATGTAAGTTACTGTGAGCACATCAGACTTTCTGCATTAACTTCCTAGGAACTAAAGGATTTTTTTTTATATATGTCTTCCTGACATAAAGGTCAACAGCCTTCTGAGCCGCAGTAGGAAGAGTGTTGCCAGCATATCAAGGTAGGTGATTATTTCCCTCTACTCAGTCCTGATGAGATACATCAGGAATGCTGTGTCCAATTCTGGGCTCCCCAGTACAAGAGACATGGACATACTGGAAAGAATCCAGTGAAAGGTCATGAATATAATGGACTGGAGCATCTCTCACATGAGAAAAGGCTGAGAGAGCTGGGACTGTTTAGCCTGGAGAGGAGAAGGCTCAGGGGAGGATCTTATCAATGTGTATAAATACCTGATGGGAGAGGCTAAAGAAGACAGAGCTGGACTCATCTCAGCGGTGTCCAGTGAACAGTCAAGAGGCAATGGGCACAAGCTGAAATACACTTGAATATATGAGAAAAATGATTGACAGTCATCAAATGTTGGAACAGATTACCCAGAGAGGTTGTGGAGTGGGAGATATTCAAAACCTGACCGGAAAATGTCCTAAGCAACCTACTCTAGCTGGCCCTGCTTTGAAGAAGGGGCTGGGCTAGGTATCTTCTGCAATCCCTTCTAACCTCAACTACTCTGGAACTCTAGCATTTAGCACAATGAGATCACCTGATTGGCACAATTATCTCTAGGGTGAGAACCAGATTCAACATCACTAGTACTAAGAAATTCCTATAATGTACAGTAAAAATAACTTTTGCAGGAGATAGAACTGTTAAAGGGCTGCCAAAGAGCTGGCCATATAAAGTAAGGGCCATCAAAAACCTTATCGCTTTATCATTTTCTCTTTCAATGCAAGTTAAATTGATCTCATCTCACTTAGCATAAGGTCTGTACTGTATAAAGCGTCTATTCTCTTTATAGAGTTGTACCAAGCCCAAACAAAAAAAAAAAAAAAAAAAAAAAAAGAAAAAAAATTTAAGAGCAGGAGAGAATAAGCCACTCACTTCTGAAAAGTGCTCAGATACTGAGATGATGGGAGGCATAAGAATATGAATAGACTAGAAAATAACTGAGGGGAAGGCAAGGCAAGAGCATGGATTAGTAAAAGCAGAAACTGAATTTGGTCACTTGAGCTGGGAAGCTGGGGGAGCACTTAACAGGGAGACCCTTAACAAAGGAAACTAGTGTCACAAAATTTCAGAAACAACCACCTGAAGCCTACTGGGGGGCTAAACAGATAGCGTAACCTGGGAGAGAGGAGTGACTCAAGAGAGACAGGCAGGGGTTTATAATATGTATTCATTTTGGACTTGTGTTGCCATCAGGTAGGAAAAAAAACCAAAACCAAGCATTTTTATAGATACATGGCTGAAAGATTAAACCTGAAATTGAGCCTGAAACTGAGTACATAAAGTTGTCTCAGGAAACTACCTTAAAAGGGAAAAAAAGTGTGTTTATAGATATATATATGTATATACACACACACTCCATACTGCAGCACTCCATACTGCAGAATTACTTAACAAGTACCACCATGTTCACTAACTCTTATTTCTTGAAGATAAGATGAATTGTGTTTTTCTCCAAGATTGTTTGTGAGCTCTTTATGATACTTCTATGTGGTTTCCTTGGAACAAGCTAAATTGTGCTTCATGCACAGCCTGCAGCTGATGGAGATCATTTTACATACTTCTCCCTTTTATCGCAGTAAGGAATGAGGTTCATGTTGTTATCATATACATTTTGTAAAGAGATGGACAGTTTCAAGAGGACTTAAAGCCAGCAGTATGACTGTTTTATGCTGCCTTAAGTATTATCTGACTAAA
This sequence comes from Podiceps cristatus, assembly GCA_000699545.1. Lineage (NCBI taxonomy): Eukaryota > Metazoa > Chordata > Aves > Podicipediformes > Podicipedidae > Podiceps > Podiceps cristatus. The sequence goes on from KL285439.1 coordinate 8,969, forward strand.
GCCTGGGTGTCTCTAAGTTTTATTCAACTGTTTCTGGATTTAAATGGCCATTACGGCAAACAGGGACAGATGGAAAATAGCAGGACACAAGCTATGCCCAGCTTTTAGGCATTGGCAGTCCCATGGATAAGAGAGTGGATAGCTACATCAGTGCTTGCAGTCACTTTTGCAATCTTCCCGTTTGGGAAGAATTCTCACTGAGCTCATTACAGGCTCTTTTATTTTAACAATGGGAGGAAAAGCATGAAAATGGATTTGTTTCAACCTATTTTTATAACATTTGGTTTTCTCCCCACTGTTTTGCATTTTATTTTAGACATCTCAGTTTTGACTGATAAAGGATGGGTATGGATCCAGGGTACAGGACTGAAAGATATCCAATGAAACACAACAGATTCTTATTGTCAGTAGGGCTGATTCTAAAGGGAGTGTCAAATATTAATGCATAGATTATTTTAAATGACTGATAATTTTGTTTAAATAGGAGGAAAACAAAATGAAGAACAACAGATAAACTTCCAACACCTCCATGTGATGCAATACAGCATAAGGTGCATCTGATGAACACAATTCTTCACAAACAAGGTACATGTAACTAGAAGACAAAGGCTAATTTTAACACTGTAACCACCTCATCACAGGAAGACTCTTAACTTTTATGATCAAGTATCTTTGCAAGTATTAGTAGGAGCCCTGCTTTTTATCTGCCTACATTACTTTCTGGCATTTTGCCCTGATGGAGTATGGCAGTGTTTAAAGGAATATTTATACAGATGAAGAAACCTTAAATAATGTAACTGGATATGGCATCAGCTTTACAAGTTAGAGAAATCGGCTCATGCAGCAAAATTCACACCAGGGATGGATTTCACTTTCCAGTTCTCCTAAAATATCATGTCCCATGCTTGTAAACATGGAACAACTATCTTCCTTACAGACACCAACTACAAAATACAACAAAAGGTTAAAGTGAAGATTTTTAAGATTTCTTAGAAAAAATCCAGCACTCTTAATAGCTTAATATAGTGTTATTTAAGATAAACTTGACAATGTGTTGAGATCAGTAGGACCAAGACTGCCCTAAAGAGATTGCAGAGCTGATAATGAAGCAAACTCACAAAGCGAAGCATGAAAGAATTCTTGTTAAGGAGGTGCTAGGCCCTGCCACTCTCACTAAGACGAGCATGCAATATTTTGAAAGCAGATCTACTGAAACAGCCAGTGCCTTTACTAACTTCATTATTACCAGAAGAGCAAAACTTGTACCCGAAGGTATGGAATTATTCTGTATTGAACTAACAAAAATTGAGAGATTGTAGCTGGCTTTTACAGAAGATAATAGGCTTACAGTCTTCTGCTTAGTTCTTTTTGACACAGAAGGGAATATTTAGCATGACCAAACATTAAAAGAATACTTATAAAAAGAATTTTTTTATCAAACACTCTGTACACTCATAAGAGATAATTCCCCATGTTTCAAAGAATGATGATGCAGGATACAGGGCTCTGGAGAATATAATTTACAATATAATTAAAGCTTCAGTGTCTTGAGCAGCTCAGCATACTGCCAAAATCAGTATTTTTGAAATACTGAGAAATACTCAGGGACTGTGTTGACACCAGAGGAAAATGCAGGAAACAGATCACAGTTGAGATGAAAGCTGTAACTTATGGTAGATGGATATCCCTCTATTGGAGGAGGAATGACTCTCAACAGAAAAATTATGTCATAAAAACTATGCCTGAATAGTAACAGAAGCAGAAAACCATAGCCTAGAAGTAGTTTCTTTGAACACGCAGGAACAATTACAGAGCAGAAAGGGAAATCCATCAACTTTAAATCCCTTTTCTTTCCCATTCCCATATCGTTCATCCCTGACTTTCCCATCTGGTAAGAAAAATTGCTAAAGCCACAAGGGCAAATACAGTGCAGGTTGCACATAACTATCTTGTGAGAACCTAGAACCTGAAACTCCAGTCAGAAACGAGAACTCTCCCCATCACACAAGAACTGTAAATTACCTTCAGTGAATTTCATGTGCTACAATCAGATGGAAATCTCCAACGGCAATAGCCTTGTTACATTCTACCTGCATTACACTGGAGGTTGACCAGTTTTTAATGTAATTTACACAAACTTTAATGAGAGATAGACAAACTTAATGAAATTACACTACCTGTATAAAACAATGTAAGCAACATAGAATCATAGGGTCATAGAATGGTTAGGGTTGGAAGGGACCTTGAAGATCATCTAGTGCCAGCCCCCTGCCGTGGATGGGCAGGGACACCTCCCACTAGACCAGGTTGCTCAGAGCCCCGTCCAACCTGGCCTTGAACACTTCCAGGGATGGGGCATCCACAGCTTCTCTGGGCAACCTCTTCCAGTGCCTCACCACCCTCATTGCAAAGATTTTCTTCCTAATATCTAATCTAAATCTGCCCTCCTTTAGTTTAAAACCATTCCCCCTTGCCCTTTCACTACTCGCCCTTGTAAAAAGCCCCTCTCCATCCTTCCTGTAGCCCCCTTCAGGTACTGGAAGGCTGCTAGAAGGTCTCCCTGCAGCCTTCTCTTCTCCAGGCTGAATGACCCCAACTCTCCCAACCTGTCTTCATAGAAGAGGTGCTCCAGCCAGCTTTCTTGGGCCCCTCTTCCCTCCAGGGCTTTACCCCATGGTACTCTCGTGCTGAGGCCCCAGAGCAGACGCAGCACTGCAGGTGGGGTCTCACCAGAGCAGAGCAGAGGGGCAGAATCCCCTCCCTCGACCTACTGCCCATGCTGCTGGGGATGCAGCCCAGGGTACGGTTGGCCTTCTGGGCTGCAAGTGCACATTGTCAGCTGAAATTAAGTTTCTCATCCACCACTACCCCCAAGTCCTTCTCCTCAGGGCTGCTCTCAAGCCATTCACTGCCCAGCCTGTACCTGTGCTTGGGATTGCCCCGACCTACATGCAGGACCTTGCACTTCGCCTTGTTGAACTTCATATGGCTCACATGGTTCATACAGTTCCCACATCAAAATCAGGTTCTAGATAAATAACAAAATCTCAGGAGTATACCAAAGAGTATAATTTGATTTACTCAAGTTTCAATAACTTCCTTGTTTCATGATTTTTAACATTACTGAATATTCATTATTTACTTTTAGGTATCCAAGTTACTATGTAATTAACTATACTTTCTATTAGACTACTATTCTTCATTTTTTGTTAGGATACTCCAGTACAGTTTTGTCTCGTTCTCTTTTTGCAGGTCAATTCTCTGTCATTTTTTATGATTATATCTGTGACCAAAGGGATTTTGAAATGAGATGGTATTTTGATTTTTTTGTGGGACATGATTGTGCTTTATTTTTTCCATTATATCATGCTGAACTCTTGCAGCTCCCTGTATCAGTTAACACTTCCTTTAAAAAAAGAATGTTACCTGGAGTTTAAATATCCTTCAAATATGCAGCATATTTCTACACAAAGGCTGCAAATTTAGGCCCATTTAGTCAAGATTTTCCCCAATGTACTTAACAGATTAAACCAGTGTAATAGAAAGTAATATGCACTATCCCTTTTTTCTGCAGCTCCACAGTTTTTAGCAATATTGATGCCACTACATGGTGTTCTTAATGTTGGAAAACTGCAGAGTTACAAAGTGCTGAAATATTTGGAGAACATAGCTTTCTTTTGGATTAACAAAAAACTCAGCTACCTTATTGAAACATTTAAGGGGGGGGAAGCACTAAAATGAAGCAAAATTATTTTAGCTGTTCTTTTCTTTCTCCTTTGATCAGCAATGACTGAAAGTTAAGTAAGTCGTTTTGAGAAATAATGGATGGACGGTAATCAGGTCAATGTTGAAGCTTTGAGGATGTGATCAGAATTCAGGGAGAAGCCTCCTCAACAACCTCTGAAGTTTAAAGGTCTCATTACACACGAATTTGGAGGTTTGATTACATAATTAGACTTTGTAAAAGGTTTAAGTGGTACTCCTCAGTCCAGATTCATCCCACTTAAACTGTCCCAAAGTGCTGTGATCAGCCTCTAAGCCTCTTGCAGGCTTTCAGTGGTATATCGCCAAAGAAAAACATCAGGCACAGAGACTTAGATGCAACGGAGAAGACCTAAACCTAGGTGCTGGTGTGGATAGCAACAAATCATCAGAGCTCTTCGACCAGGTATCAGGTCTTGTTCTGATACTGGGAAAATAAAAATGATGCTTTGAGAAACGTACTCTTTGTTCCAAACAGAAAGGCAACAAACAAATGTTCTTGGTACTTCCTTCAATGACCTGAATAAATGAGTAAGTATTTTCTGTCAGACAGTATTAACCAGCTGAATAAATATCCAAGATGATCATCTAGCCAGAATGATTTGAAAAGGAACACTGAAATTGAGTCTTCTGATCAACACTAATTTCACCTTCCTGTTTTGATATAATTTTAAACCAGCATTATCTGCAAATTTTAGCCATGTTACTTTCGACTTAAATAAATGTAAGAGTTGCCATTGACTTGCCTCTGCAAGAACTTACATATTCATTTTTCAAACTGAAAAACAAAAATTAAGAAAATCAGGTCAGCTTCTTGTTGTACCTGTTACTGATTCAGCATCCTCTGTTTATTATACCTAAATTATTTCAACCTAAATGACATATTGCAGATTTAATGATTCAGCAGGTACAGTCCTGAGAAACTATAGGAATGGGAGAAAATTGTAGGAATTATAGGAACTTGGAGAAGCCCTGGGAAATGTCATGCTTCTGAAGCAGCTCTCAGGTTTCTCTGAAGGAAAGAGTAATCTCCCCATTTTCTTGCAGAAGTAGGACATCCCTAGTCTACATTACCTGAGTTAACCTACCTGGTTTGATTTGACTCTAGTCACTAGCCACCCCCTTCTTTCCTTCTTACTTTCTCCAAGAACATGCTCACATGACAGTGTCCTTCAGTGGAAGCCTGAGGAAGCCCATGGAAGAATTTACAGTGGGCACTTCCAAAGATGGACGTGCAATACAAGTCATAGCCAGGACTTTCTTATTGCATCAACGCAAAGAGCAAGCAAAGAATTTTCCTTCTACCTCTGCAAATGAACAATGTCTAGTTAAAGCTAGCGCACCAAGCAGATGCAAGTATGAAGCAGATTCTGAGAGGCATTTCTGCTTGATGCAGTTCTGAACACACTTGCTGATTCAAATCTTACTACCATAAAATTCAGCCACTCCCTCAGAAATTCTTAATGATACTTACATATTGCTTTGAGTCCCTTTTATTACTGCTATTATACAGTTTTGAGAAAAAACCATTTTGCATATGTTTTGAATTCTCCAGTGTTTATATAACAGCCATACTATACCTTAAACGTATCTTCACTGTTGGGAATAAACAGCTGGTGTTTCCCAGATCCCAAAATAATAGGACCAGAAGTTTTGTTTTCTCCATAAGCATAAAGGGATACCGTTGCTGTTGTGCCAGCTGTTTCAAAATCCCCAGTGACTACAGTAATCTTCCAGTCTCCTTCTGTAAAGTAAAAATTAAAATAAAAATGCCTTTATAACTGTTACTGATGTGTAGCAAGTTACTTGAAAGATATAAATAAAAACATAGTTTAGCCCAGGGACCGTAACAACTATGCACCTAAAAGGTAACAATGCTGGGAGAGGCAATGGAAGATTGGCTAAATACTACATCATTCAAACTCATCTTAGGCAAGTTGTGTAAAGATTTGGGAGGTTAGCTGGAAATATGAATACAGAGCCTAGTGTGATTTCTAGCGATAGCACTGTGGGTCATCACAGAAAAGCCCAAGCTTCAGAATTTGAATTATGACAACACATATAACCAAGAAATGCAACAGGAAAAGATATCAAAGCATCCCAATTAAGTACAATTTCCTCTCATTTTATGTTGATGTGACAATTCAACAAGAGCTCCGTTTGTGTGGATGGAGGCATGACACTAGATTAGCATGAAAAAAAAAATATATATATTTTGGAGAAAATTCTGGCACTAGACAAGGGCTCTTTAATCATTATATAAAGCTTCCCTGATAATAAAATATCATCTCTGCTCCTATACCATGCACACAAGTTATTTCAATATCTGAAAGCAGCTTAATATAAATCTTATTTTAAAAAAGAACAATTCATAATTGGAAAATGCATTTCTACATCTGAAAGCTGGAATTGCACAGTCTCCACCCCTCTTTTGATTGCAGCTTTTGCCTGTATGAAACAAGTTCTACTTAGTGACTTGAATTCATTATACGCACGCAAACAACAAATGAAACACCAGCCCACAGTCATCTTATAAATAAATGCCACAGTATACACTGCAGTTTTATTAATAGAAAGCTGTCTGGTAATGCTTGCATGAATTAAATCTGTTATCTGACAGCAGTATTTATCTTGGGCCAGCCCCATTGTCCTTCAGCAATTTGCGCTACAAAGACTGAACTGGAGCAGGAAGTTTGATCTTCTGTTTTCCAAATTTTTGAGGTCTGGCTGATGACTGGTTTTGGAAGGTGATAGACTTCAAAATACACATAAATGCACAGCTGAGAATTCAGAAAATAGCAACAGCTCATTTGATCTGATCTATCAAACCTGGCCAGCAGGTCGAGGGAGGGGATTCTGCCCCTCTGCTCCACTCTGGTGAGACCCCACCTGCAGTGCTGTGTCTGCTCTGGGGCCTCAGCACAGGAGAGACATGGAGCTGTTGGAGCGGGGCCAGAGGAGGGACACAGAGATGGTCAGAGGGCTGGAGTCCCTCTGCTGTGAGGGCAGGCTTTTGTTCAGCCTAGAGAAGAGAAGGTTCCAGGGCGACCTTATTGCAGCCTTTCAATTTATAAAGGGAACTTATAAGAAAGACAGACTTTTTACCAAGGCCTGTAGTGACAGGACAAGGAGGAATGGTTTTAAACCAAAAGAGGGTAGATTTAGACAGGACAAAGGAAGAATTTTTTTATGATGAGAGTTGTAAAACACTAGAACAGGTCGCTCAGAGAAGCTGTGGGTGCTCCTTCACTGGAAGTGTTCAAGGTCAGGCTGGACAGGTCTTTGAGCAACCTGGTCTAGTGAAAGATGTCCCTGCCTATGGCAAGAGGGGCGGACTAGATGATCTTTAAAGGTCTCTTCCAACCCAAACCATTCTATGATTCTATTAAGGAAGTAAACAAACCAATTTCCACTAAAAATTTTCAGACTCCAACTTATAACAAACTCTTTTGTGCGTTTGAAAATGTGCATTCTCACAGTTTTCTCTATAGACCCATTTTCTTGCAAAAAGATCCATAGCCCTGGCTACAAAAGGATCCACATCAATTACAAGGGTGATCAGCCTCTATGCACTGAAGGTGGAAATAAAGAGTATAAGGAAGGGACTCCCAGCTCATCTACTAAAAAAGTCAGCCTCTTTTGTTTTCAAGCAATATCATATGAATTCCTTAAAGACAAAGTTCCTTTGGACCATTTGGCTGGAAAATAAGGATAATTCAATTTCCAAATGCTTGTCAAGAATAGTGCAGACAAAGGGTAAAATATGACCCACTACTCCTCCTAAAAATTCAAAAGTCTTTCAGAAACAAACAGGCAAAATGTATTTTCTTTTGGACTTCTTCCTTGTCTGATTTATTGTACCTCAAGTGTTTCTGATGGCCTTTTCTATTCTGTTCTATTCTATTATCCTCTTCAAGTCTCTCTTTTGTTAAGCAATGCAGTTTCGAAAGAACACAGGTGGTACTCTTGAGACTGTATATTCCAGCTAGCTCAACTCCTGCCTCCAAACGATAAGTGTAGCAAACTACTTTGCACACAAGCACAACTCTTAAGGTAAAAAAAGGGAATCAAACTTCCCCAAAAACATGATTAAAAGTAGTTTTGGTTTGCACTCTTCTATATTGACTTCGAGGCTTTTTCTTTTTCTAGAAACAGACAGGACTTTCAGTTTGAAGGGCAATATGAGAAGTATCCTAAAATTTCTAGTCTCTGATGCCAGAAATCCTCATGGTATTCCTGCTTGTTTCCAAATAGAAACTGGAAACAATAAATATTACAATCACATAATTCTCATTCTCTTTGTCATAAAAAACTAATGTTTATTCTGATGAGCTAGAGTACCAATAGTTCCTTAATGACTGAAGAGGAATACACATTGAGGGGAAAAGAATACAGAAAAATGTGTAATGAGGTGACTTCTATCTAGCATAGGTGGAGGAAAGGTGCGACCTGACACCAGCTACGTCCCCAGGAACATCAGAAAGTGATACCTTACCAGACATAGCTTTCTCTTTTTTTTTTTTTTTCTTTTTTTAGAATATTAGAAACAGTACAATACACTCAAAAGTTCTACTGCCCAGAAAAGAATTCTGTTTTACAACAAAAATCTGATATAGAATGAAAATTAGATATTTAAAAAGACGCATGGGGAAAAAGGAAATGAACAAAATCTTGGAACAGCCTCTCACATTAGAGCACTGTCTTCAGGTGTGGGATACCCAACTTCAAGTCTCTTTCCCACTGTTCCATATTTCGGTAAGTGCCCCAAAGAAGAGGCTATTTGGTGCTTATGCTTTTGGCTACCTGACCGTGGTTGAAGACCTTTGCCACAAATCTACCTTACTTTTCCATGAAACAGGTCTGTTTTCACAGGGGATAAGTTTTGTCAATGACAAAGCTGACCAGCTCTTCTGGACAGCACGAAGACATTTCTCTCACAGGGTCAGGGTGAGAGTGCTGTTCACTGCAAGTCCAAGCCCATCTCCACCAAAGATAAGCTTCTTGAATATACTCCCAGTTTTGTCATCTTTTGTTAGGTTTATGGGGAAATTTTTATCTGCTGCAACTTTTACTGTATACCTAGACAAGCACAGCTTAAATGACACAGCGGAGAGATCCAGCTGTAGGTGCAGAAAGGACTAAGCAGACTGATTTGAACTACGTAAAGGAGGATCTCTAGGTGCAGGCCTTGTGGAAGTGAGGGTGCAGAGGAGCTAAGGCACAAAGAGTTATGAACAGATAGAAAATGAACGCCTTATGAAAAAGGCATAGAAAGGAAGAAGGACAAAGATACTAGTAATTCAAAATAAAGCTTATAATAAAGTGGTATTTAAATATAATTTGGAAAATAACAGTACAATAAAATAAATACAAATGGCAACAGATGTGTAAAGCAATTAGTTCCAAAACAGAAACGGTCTCCATTAAAGACAGAAGACTAGGGCAGCATTTACCATTTGCTTCTTCTTGCACTTTCAGTTGTTGATTTATTTGAAATTCTGGGGAAAAAAAAAAAAAAAAAAAAAAAAAAAGCAAAAAGGCAGTTAATAATAAAAGATCAATCCTTTAACATTAAAGAAAAAGTTTGAAAAGTAGAGATGAAAAAGACATTTGGTGATTCTAGCCAACACAAGAAAACTTACTTCTCATTCACTCCTTCATTGCTTTCTCACTATCACCTATGCCCATTATACAATGCAAACACAAAGTGTATTCTCTCAGAAATATAACAAAGGAAGCCACAAAATGCTTAATTCTGATATTTAAAGTGTATTTAAATTCAGCCTAGATTTCTTCAGAGGAAAAAATTGCAACTTACTGATCTTACTTCCATAAAGTTACAATAAGCCTTACCTTGAGGGTACAGCTCAATTTCAGAATGAATTACACCTTGGGACATAAATGGAAGCCACCTAAGAATAAGAAAGAAAAGAAGAAAGCAGATAGCAATCAATTTTTTTCTTCACCATTCAGTTACCATGTAACTGAATGATCCATGTCTTATTTTCATACTGAATACACATAACAGCAAAGGGTCTCTACTGCTAAAATTTTAATATTTGATTTGATAGATGTTAAAGTAGAAATTATTTGACCCAACAAAAGATTTTATCTGTGCTAATCTGAGAGCTGTGTAAGTGTAAAATACACCTGTGTCAGATTAAGAGACTCATGTGGCATGACTGTATTTATTTCTATAGCTAAACAGAATACGGCTCAGAACATTTTTTTTCAGTAGTATGTATTGAGTGCTAAGTAGAATTTGTATGTATCTGTTGAACTATTTCTTAATAACAAAAAGTTCAGTGTTAAAAATAGAGATGGAACCAAATACTACTACTCTTTATTCCTCCTACAAGTTGAGGACAGATAGTCTGAAAAAGTGCAAATGAACGCAAACACTTAGTTGTGTTACTCTAGGCTACCGATAATTTTGAAACCTTTTCATTCAGAACATGGATTATCAAGTCTTTTAGTTTCCTCCTACTAAGTAAAAAATCAGCTGGTTTTCTATAGGAAAAATATTCAGCAAGCTTGTGGGCTGTTGGGTTGTATTTACTTGATCCACTCCCATGGACTCTCCAGGAATGACCTAAGCCATTCAGTCTCCTATGAATCCTGCTGGGAATCCAGTATAAACTGGGCAGGATAAGTCCGGAGCAGATTTTGAAGGTTTCTTGTTTTTTGTCTTGAATCAGTCCCTAAGAAATAAATTTTGTCTTACTAGACAACTACTTAATATCAATTCTGCTAAAACCTGACCACACCGGTATCTTCTGCAATCCTAAATGCTAAAAAGTGGCAGTCTGTAACTAACAAATACTGTATAATTGAAATCCATTGAGAGTTGTGGAATGTTCAGAAACTACTATCAGATTGGTAAATCAGATTAAATGCTGATGTTTCCTTGACTAAATTAGAAAAAATGTAGCATTTTGTTCATACCCTGGATTATAAAATATCAATATAAAATAAAGCTGTGAGGTTGAAGATTAATAAAGTAGAGAGATTTCTGAAGAAGAAAAACTTCCCCTCTCCTTGAATAGATGTTTCAGCTTTACGTTTTGGCCACCATGGAAGCTGCCCCTGGCCCCCACCACTAACCTATTTTAACTCTTTTTCAGTGGCAGTGTTACCCTGTAGAAAATTATGAAAAAAAAAAAAAAATCTCTGTTTCTTCTTGACAGTGTCTGTCACTGAATAATTTTTGCTGATTATCACAGAATTAATAGAGCAAAGTGCCCTGACATGCATCGACCCTAAGCCGTGTTACCCACTGGAGGACACTGTGACAGAGAGCTGATTTTTCATGACTGGGTAAGCAACTGGCCCGATTTCTCTGTAGAAGTTCCATTAGGAAATTTTTACCTAAACTTTTTTAAAAAGGTAGCAACCACAGCTGGCAACAACAGCTGGTCTGCATCCAAATCTACTCCAGAGAAATCTACACCCTTATACTACTGTTTAAAAACATGTTACTGATTGAAGAAAGATCTCAGTTTTAGAGAGTTTCATAAAGGCGAGAAAGCATCTTTATTCCTGGTTTTGAGGATGTGACACCAAGAGTTTCAAGAAGCTGTTCAAATTTATGTAGCAAATTCATAACATTCCAGTCAAAATAATTAGGCATCCTGCATTTCTTGCATATTATTAATTAAATATTATTAATACTAGTGCCTTCTCACATGGTCACATTGTTTCTCTACACTTCCTTCATTTCACTCGAACGGTGTAAGTACCCAAAAGACTGCAAAACTGAAAACTCCAAATGTGGGATTACCATAATGTTTGTCCAAACATGTGAAACGCAGTATTTATCAATTGACTTTTAAGATGCTAATTTAATAACTTAAATGGAACAACCACAAAATAATTCTGCCTTTTGGGCATCACATTTGTCTCTCTAGCAATGCTGCTGTTCATAAAGAGAGTGAATGCTACTTCTGGATGGCAAATCTCTTTTCTTTCCCATTTAGAAATACACTTAATTTAGAACCATTTTTCATGCTTTATCTTCCCTTCCTGAATAGGTAAGTCACACTTA
>JMFS01121516.1:0-32660 GCA_000699545.1 Podiceps cristatus
GAAGTCAAGGTAGACGACATCCACCACTCTCTCCCTCATCCACGCAGCCAGCCATGCCATCAAAGAAGGCTGTCAGATTGGTCAAGCACAATTTCCCCTTGGTGAGTCCATATTGACTACTCCTGATCACCTTCTTTTCCTCCACATGCTTAGAGGAAGCCAAAGCACGTTTCAGAGGCACACATTATTTTGCTCAAATGAACAAGCTACATGAGCCTTAAATGTAACTTAGCTTGGTTCTACAGAGGATTTAAGCATTTTTGCCCCCCACCAAAATCCAGATGTGAAACAAGTTACTAATGGTGGCTTTAAAATTCATGAAGGAGCTCCAGAATAAAAAGCCTCTATTATTATTATAACTCACCTGTAAAATATATGTGAGATTATTATTTATAAAGATTATCTTGGCTGACTTCTCTTAAACATTACAAACTTAGAGAGGCAAAGTGTAGAGTGTTTAATTATATGTTAGAACTCAAATAGTCCCACAGAAATCACTGGCATGACATTTCTTACCAGAACTCAAAGAAGGAAGGAAAAAAAACCCAAACAAACCACCACCACCCCAAAAAAAAAAAAAAAAAACAACCAACACCCAAACAAAAACAGAACAACAGATTTTTTTTCTTTACTCTCTTTGGGGAAAATATCTTCAAGGAAAACATAGTGTCTGAAACAGGCAAAGACTAAGAAATGTAATTGCTTTACTTTCCCAAAGAAAAAATACATCACAAGAAAGCAAGTTTTCCCTCTCTTCTGGGACGACAGCAAATGAGTAGGAGAGGCACCTAATTGATTTAAGCCTGAGCACAAAGGAATGGTAATGAAGGTAATGAATTCAAGTATAAGAAAAATTCAATCCACAGGCATTGAAGAGGATAATTAAAGAGGTTCCACATTCAAAAACAAACCCCAAAAAACAACAGAACAAAACAAGCCCCCCCCCCCAGACCCCACAACCTCTCCCAAACTCTTATTTTAGCAATTGAAAAATGGCAAAATATCATTTTTAGTATGATAATTTGATATACAAATACAGAATGGCTTCTGGTTCAAATGTACCCACAACGGCCAACTTCGCTTCCTTTATTTGGGATTCACATTTTGTTCTCTCTGACTTACCGCGCAGTCTCTTCAGGAAGCTGCATGGGTATGACAGTGGTCACTTTTATGGGTTAGTTAACTATCCAAAATTTGGAGGAGAATATCAGTAATATTTTCTTTTCCATATTTAACAGGCCCCTTTAAGCGCATTGTATGATAAATGACAAGCTCTCAGTGCTGATTGTCAATCAACATCTCATTTAGAATAGCTAGAAATAACTTACTCAGATCAAATGAACATATTAGTACATCCCACCACATTTTTTTTACAAAAAAATATTTTCCATAGCATTCACAAAAATAAGCTTTTAACACTCACTAATGAAACCTTTCGAAGTCCTACAAGTAAGAGAGATCCCTTATGATCTATTGCTTTACTAATTACGGTCATTAAAACCTTAATCTCAGGTAAGACAGATTCTGAAATTTGCTGTTAGGTCTTGCAAACTCCCACTTTCTGTGTGGAAGCCTGAGTCTTCACAAATACATCATAACTTATTGAAAATGAAACAAAAAATGACAGGACTGTAATTTACTAAGCCCATTCCAGAAAATAGTATAAAATTCATGATTTACAATACAACACTATGGTATTTTATATTAAAACCCATTAAAACAAGTTGCTGGAGCAAATGTGTAGTATCCTTCTCTTTTCTGGGTGGGGTTTTAAATACAATTCAAAGATAAATATGGTTGTTTTCACTTTCTTACTTTAGCTCTGCTTTGCCATATGAAAGACTGAGGCTTTACTACAGATCAAGCCTGCTAGTTTTTCGTGCCTCTGGGACTCAGAGAACTGTGTGAACAGGATACTTTATTCTTTGTAAGGAGGAAACTGCCGTAATCATTTACTGCTAGACCTGCTTGGACAACAAAGGCCACCTCCCCAGGGCAGAGCTATCTAACCTTCTTAGAGCAGAAGAATTTTGACCACAAAAGAAAGATTGCAACATGTTGAGATCCAAAACTGAAAATAACACAATTCCATTGGCTGCTGAGCAACCCTTATGTTTTAAAATTATCAGGGAAAGGTTTGGAAAAAAAAAAAAATCCATATTTAAAAATGCTACTTAAGCCAACTAATAAAAATACAAAAATGGTAATCACTTGTAAGAATAAATTTTCTATTAAACAACATGTTATTTAATATATAGGGATATGGAAAGAAAAAAAATCTTCATTTAACCTCAGGATATACACAGCTTGAAAATCCATATTCCTAGTACTGGCATACTAAATGCATACAGAGACAGCTTAAAGCACTTTAAAATGCACATTATTTTTCCATTTTAGGCAAGCTATAACAAAAAGAAATAGGACGATGGTTATTTAAATTAGACTTACAGTCTCTTTTAGGCAAAGAACTAACTTTAAGTCTTCTAAATGAACAGCAATTTAGCGGCAACAAGATATATATTAAACCTTTCAGAAATATTTTTAACAAAAATGCAGCTGTAATTCAAAAGAATTGGAGTTCTGGGATGTTATATCCAGCACTAACCACTGCATTAATCACTCTCAAGGCATGTTTCAACAATTTTGCCAGAAGAGACTTAAAAGGAAACATCAGTCAGTCACCCTCTGTCCATACACGGATTAGGCAAACCCCTAGATTAGGCAGCTTTTCATACATTTAATAAAAGAAAGGGTTTGCATTATCCCACTTTCAAATACACACATTTATAAAATTGCGATTAGAGTCATACCAGTGGGATCTCAAATAACATCAGCAGTGCCAGAAGTAATTTTATTTAAATATGTATAAAATCTAAATCAAATAGTAATTAATACCTCGACAAAATTGCTTTGCAGATTTCATATCATTCCAATAATTAAGACAGTTGGCTTTACCTCTGAATTTCTAGAATTGCTTTCATAACCAAGACAACTGTTTGTCAGTTTAGATTAGAACCACCACAGATCCTGTGATTATCCTGTATTTTTTCCGTCTGTGTATGCTAACAAGTGTATTTCATTCAAGTAATGAGACTTTGCTGGAAAAATATTATTATTGTCCTATTTGGAATTATTCTGCTATGAGCCAGAATTGCACTCTACATGTGCAACTAATAGGCATTCAAGCAAAATGTTATTATTTTACCTTTCAAGAAAGATTTCAGCTTTCAATATTTTAATGTTTGATAACTGAGCCTCTTCTTCAAATCACATAGTTCTCCATAAATCTTTGTTTATTACGACTAAGCCTAAATGCTGGGTTGAGATGCCAGGTAATATTGTAAAACATTACTAAAGTTACACATAGAGTAGTCACATTATCAAATATTAAGCAATGACATCTATTTGAAAATACAATTAAACATACAGAAAGTAAACAAAAACATTTTTGCATTTTCTGGAGTCATTAAACTCAGTGTAATTTACCCACAGCAGTTACTCTGTACTTACATACTGAAATTGTTCAGTATCATTCTGACAGAAGCAAATCTGTTATTACCACATATTTAAAAAAAAAAAAAAAAAAAAAAAACAAAAAACCAAACAAACCTGCTCAATCTATTTTTTATTTCTACATTAAATTCCAGAGTGATTGAGAAGAGTTAATATTCTCTAACAATTTGTCAGTGCTCACAAAATATGTAAAAATTCCAAATCTTCTTTCCATTCATCTTTAATAGCACACAACAGAATACAAAATGACTTGTAGGAAACTACATCCACAGAAACATCTGGAGAAAACAGAGCACTAGGAAATTTCTCTCTAATGGAGAGGTTTATACTTTGGATAGAAATTATGGCAATGATCCATGTATCTGCTAAGCATTTTGCTGAACTTGTAGCCCTACTTATAAAGTCATTTAAACTAATACTGTATCTTAATTCTTTGAAATACACAATGCTAAGTACTTCTCATCATCCTTTTATTTGTATTAAAAATTCCAAGAGTTAGGATGAAGACTTTGCTAAAAAATGAAGAGAATATCCATAGGATTTTAAATACTCTGGCTCGGTGTTCTGCAGACGCCAGGCTTAAGAGGAGCTGGGAAAGAGCAGAGCAATGAGGAGAAAATGAGAAAGTAAAGATCATTAGCACCATTTTCATCTGTACACACAATGCGAAGTATACCAATGCAGGCATTTGTCTGCCTTTTCTATCCATGTACATAACAGGACAGTACAAAAACAGAGTGCTCATGTCCCACATGATCTTCACTGGAAAAACGTTATCTTGATGGGAAGAAAAGCCAACACGCAAGTTCTAGGGACAACCTGAAGTTTATTCCAAAATTAAAAAAAAAAAAAAACAAAAAACAAAACAACAGACAGAGTAGCAGGCAAAACTAAAGTGATACTGAGTCCTATAAACCAGGTAAGGAAGAAGTAGCCAAGAAAGAAGCATCACATATTTGATGATGAGAAACCATGCCTTGTTAGGGGCGAGGCAGCGGCCTCTTGAAAAGATTTTTCCAAATGGGAGGAACAAATGGTGAGAAGCATAGTTAAAGGAAGCTACAGTAAACCCTTCAACAGTCACAGAGTAATCTGTGAATAAAGACAAACATAGCAGTAATAAGTAAGGTACACGTTGGTTCATGTAACAGGGAAGCTAATGTAGAGTGGTTCAGCTGGACATGTTTCGGTCTTAATTACCGAGTCAGTCACGTAGTTTAACAGCTCCCACCCCCAACACACACCTCCCTCAACGCTCTGTTTCCTTCCTATCATCTTCCCTTCGGGTTTATTTTAATTTAATCTTTACTTTGGTTCTTCTTGCTTCAAAACAGCTTCAACAGCCCTTGGTCTTAAAAAAGAAGCCTCCGTTCAACTCCAATTTGAACATGGTACCTCCCAGCAGTAAGTTTGTACATTTTAACTACAGTAGTCATTGTAAAGGTCACTGTTTCTTGCTCCCAAAGGTCCAAGAGCACAACACAGGAAGCTTATTGAATTTACTTCATCAATTGCCTAACTTGTATGTGTCCCTAAGCGGTTCTACTGCTGCTGAACTGTGCTTCATATCAAGGCAGTCTTCAGGGTGCAGAAACAGGCATACCTAACACGCTCTTGAAAAGCAAGTTGAATTTAACCAGCCCCCGGTGGCACAGGTCAACTGTTCCATTATCTCAGGTTTGCTAATCACCATGTACTATATTATTTAACAATCCAGAATAACTGGAAGATTAACACATCACACTGAGTTTCTTGAGAACACTACTTGGGTTGCTTCATTTTCAAATTCAGATAAGAAAATCTAAGAGGTTAGAGTGATAAAGGTAATCCCAGAACAACTTTTCTTATAGTCACTTCATCAAATGAGAATATATATGGGGGTGGTTAGGGATGGAGGAGAGTGATATATTTATGTGCAACCCCTCTAACTTGCATATGTTCATAAATGTCTGCAGGCAAGCAAATTTTCTGAAAATCAGTCTATGTAGTCATTAATATCTGGTAGTTTCTGAATAGTTGAGATGCAGCTCTAAAATGTGGAAAAAGGGAAGAAGACAACAGAATCAACTACCTGTTACCAGAAGCTTTTTGTCCAGAGTCCAAGTTTCATATCATCCTTGTTACATAAAAATAATGATAGCTCTCTTAAGTGGCTCTTCTGACATACTTTATAGATATAAGTTGCAACAGGGCATCTTCAGCAAACAAGGATAAGAATTTACTATTTTTTCAGATTACTCACAAACAAACTTTGCAAAGCTGTCTCCAGCTGTCTTAACTTTTTGTATTGTTGTCCATAACCAAGGTCCTAGTGGATTTCACAGAGTAAAAGCAAAACTTCTGAAGTTCATGAATTTTTCAGATTTACTTTTTCCACAAAATCTCTTTTGGTCACAAGAGATTAGCAAAGGGACAGAGGATTAAGAGTTATATTTTTGTGATAAAAAGGCTTTTTTTAAGACAAAAATTCTAATACGTATATTAAAAGTTTTCAGACTCCATAGTCCCTTCATAAGTAGGAACAGTTGGTATACTAGCAGAAAAAAAAAAAATGCATATTTCAGTGTCACAAGCCTCCCTTCATAAGCAGGAACGGTTGGTATACTAGTAGAAAAAAAAAATGCATATTTCAGTGTCACAAGCACATTCTAGGCAAAGCAGCATCCACCTCTGCTAGACAGGAAGGCCTCTGGAGAACACCACCCATTATCACTCCTTGCAACCTGATGGACGACCAGCACCACTACAGAGATAAGCACCTCTCCCCCTTCTATCTACAGCACTTTTTTTTTTTTTTTTTTCCCTGCTGTATCAAGGGTTGCTTAGTTTTCTTGAATTAAAATTATCAAATTTTTTCACATCTACTAAAGTTTTTAGTTTCTTTTTTTGGTATCACTGCAAGTGTGGTCTGTGGTGTTCATTGATCTGAAGAGCTTCTAATTTAAAGGTTTTGACTAATGTCATAATATAAAACTTCACAGATGCTTCTGTCAGGTGTTTTCACCAGAAATCAACTATTTTGGATAACATTTTAAGCTTCCACATCACTTAGGAATGGTGGAGCTGGTTCAGGAGGATAGAAATGAGGTTTATTCTTCCATTTATCCTTATCTGCATTTTCTTAGTATTAATAACAAAACACGCTGACATTACTTCATGGTTACCGACAATTGGCTCCTGTGCCCGGCAGGGCAGTCCGGGTGACTGGGAGGGTTACCTTGCAGAGCAGCTTTGCTGGCCAGGCTTCTGCAGTGCTTCTGAGCAGGAGAATCTGAGGCTCATTTTTGTCTCCACTATTACAGTAGCACCATCTCATACAAGCAGTGTAAGGCTAGTCCACTATTACAGTGGCACCATCTCATACAAGCAGTGTAAGGCTAGAATATCAATTCAGAGTAGCTATCACACCATCAGGCATTTTTGGTTTTTTTTTTTCAGCTGTGTGTTTCATTGGTCATAGTGTCTCTGGGAACCCCAGTTGTGCTACACAGGAAGCAGCTGGAAGGAAGATGTCATTCTAACATCCATCAGTGATTGTACTTGGGCCTTGACTTAGCCAGTTGGCTTCTGTTTTTCTGTTTATTCAATGGTTTATTTTTCTGAGGAACATGCAGAAATCCCTTGCAAGAACCAGCCTGAGCAGCACACTGCTGTGGAGACAAGATTTCATTGTGGTTGGATGCAAAAACAGGAGGATGGCAGGTCGGCAACCCTTTTCCAACACTTCTGAGAATATCTCAGTTCCCTGATTTTGAGAATTTCGTCCTAAAGCGATCTCAGCACTCGAAGAGTCATACCAGTGATAAGAGTAAACAGCACCTGATGTGCCGCTGATGCTAACCTATAAAGGAAAAGATCATGTCCAAGGAGGAAAGACACCTTTACTGTACATTTCTACCACATTCCAAACACATTTTGTAAATTGAGCTGCACATAGTTTAATAATAAAAACACTAAACTGGATGGTTTCTGCTGGTCGGCTCCAAAACACCACTGACATCAAAACACCTCGCAGATACATTGATTTCAAGATGTATCAGCAATAACTGAAGATTCCGCAAGAGAAACCTTAGCATCAGAGAAAGATTAATCAAATCTATATACACATAAGAATAAAACCAGTAAGCCCAGGTAAAAAGCCTGCCTGGTATTATCCCTGATGGGAGATTGCATCCCAACAGACAGAAGAGAGAAAAGGATTGTTCTACGTGCAATGAAGCCTTCAGCCCTATCGCCCAGAGGGAGGAGATGTAACTGTTCACAACAAAGCTTGTCACGTAAGCAATGCATTCATCTTTCTCAAAGGATAAGCATATAACCCAACTACTCTTCTGTAAGCGGAACTGGTTTGGCAGTTAAGGTGTACACATTCAAAAATGTATTTGACTTTTCATACAATCCACATATACACTGTCTTAAGGTATAAAGCTTGTTGTGTACGCATTTGCTCACAGCTAGAGTGAAACAATTAAAATAAATGTAGATAATTTGTTCCAAAAAGTTGGTGTGAGATTTCTAATACATGTGAACATACTTCAAAATTTTATAAATCTGAATTCATGTTTAGAAAGCAGAGATTTGTTACATTGCTTTCTTAGTATCTCTTTAGAAAAAAACTAAAGCTTTCTGTCACATTTTATCAAAGTTCTTAAAATGCAGAACATCAGAAAAATTGAAGTTTGTCTCCTAAAAAATTATTGTGACAGAGCTTGTGCAAATTAAACCTCCAGCAGAATTAAACTAAATGCAAACCTAATATTCCCCTAATATTGTATGCAGATGTTTATAATATTGTGCTGTAAAATTTAAGTGTAATTAATTTTAAGTGATGAGGAACAGGAATATACAGATAACAACGCATTGTTCCACAGCTGCTTCAAAGTACCTATTCTTTGCATTTTCTTGACTTCACATTTGTCAATCTTATGAAAATGAGCTTCTTTTTGTCACTTCGTATACTACTAGCATTTTATACACAGTACTAGACTGCAGCCTCTGCAATTAACAGATTATTTTGTATTTCTGATGCTCTCCTAGAAATATACTACTACTCCCACATAAATTACAGGAATTTGAGTGTGATCAGACGTTTAACAGGTCAGCGTTCATCGACAGCCAAAGCCCCATCCCAACTGCTTTGCTGGGCTTCCCCTGCGTGCTCTTATTGCTGAGAATTTCCTTTATCTTCCTTTCTGATTGACAGAAGTAAAGTAAGAAATAAGAACTGTAAACTGACAGAAATAGAAATTATCAGAAAAGACAGACCAAGATGGGGAAAAAAAAAGAGGAATCCAATCAACTATTGAAAAACAGTGTGTGTATGTAGGCACACATCTCACCTCACCCAAGAAACTCCATTTCAGTATTTCCTGATCAGTAAAGTTGCTAAATGCTACACACAAGAATAGCAATTTTCAAATATTATCACAGAATCACAAAATAACTGCGGCTGGAAGAGATTTCTGGTGATTGTGCAGTGCTAGCCCCCTGCTCAAAGCAGGGTCAACTACAGTAAGTTGTTCATGTCTGCATCCAACTGCATTTTTAATATCTCCAGGGATGGAGACTTCCTAGCCTCTGCAAGCAACCTGTTCCAGTATTTGAACACAGTATTTTTTTATTTTCTTATGTTTAAGTCAGATTTCCTTTATTTCCAATTGTGCCCATTGCCTCTTGTCCTGACACTAGATACCACTGATAAGAGTCTGGCTCTGTCATCTCTGCTCCTTTCCAGATGCCCCCTGATCCTTCCCTTCTCCAGTCGCAGCTCTGTCCTTGTATGTCAGACCCTCCAGTCCCTTAACCGTTCTCCAGCATGGCTGTATCTTTCTTCTACTGGGGAGCCCAGAACTGGACCCAGCACTCCAGCTGTGGCCTCCCCAGTGCTGAGCAGAGGGGAAGGATCTCCTCCCTTGACCTGCTGGCAACACTCCTCCCGATGCAGCCCAGGAGGGTATTAGTCTTCATTGCTGCAGGGGCACATGGCTAGCTCATGGTCAATTTGTCCACCACGATCACCAGATTCTTCGCAAAGCTACTTTCAAGCCTGTCAGGCCCCAGTGTGTAGCGGTGCATGGGATCATTCCTTCCCTGGGGCAGGACTTTGCACTTCCCTTTGATGAATTTCATGAGGTTCCTCTCTGCCCATTTCTCCAGCCTGTCAAGGTCCCTCTGAAAGGCAGCCCAGCACTCTGGTGCATCAGCCTCTCAATTTTGCATTGTCTGTGAACTTGCAAAGGGTGCACTCTATCATCATCCAGGCCAGTAATAAAGAAGCAGCTAAACACTACCGGTCCCAGTATCGATTCCTAGGGTACGCTACTAGTGACTTGTCTCTATAACGCTTTATTATTGATTATAAAGTATAATCCGTATGCATAATGAATGCTATACATAATTGCTAACATGCATACAAGTTTTTCTATTAGCCAAATACAAACATGGTTTTAGTTTGGTTTGGTTTGGTTTTGTTCTTTCTTTCTTTTTTAGCCTAACGTAAGGAAATTGATAAGAATGGTCAGGCCATCTGTACAGGTGTTACTTTTTCATTTCTTCTCAAAGAACTTAAAGCCTCCCAACAAAACCCAGGCAAATTTGAAAGAGTATTTCAGTTCTTACCATGCCTCTTAAAAATAAACAGCACAGCTCTGCAAGGTTACCCAAAGTATAAGCTAAAGTATATTATAGGCAACAGGCAATTCATATTTAAAGTAGATAATGAAGGAAAAGTTTTCATAAAATATCACAGCTCCTTAGACATGGGGTAACACAAACACGACACACATCACAACCTTCTATATCCTGCTGTTCACAGAACTTTTCTATCATATAGTAAGATTACTATACAACTGATGGAAAGCAACTAAAACTGATTAATGACAACTAATGGAAAATATACAATATTGACTGCAAGAAAGGCACTAAATATATACTGGAATGGAGAGTGGGACACAAAGAAATTAACATACCAAAACCTGGAAATAATACTAAATGGTGACCAGAATTTTAAAAACAAAGTTTAACTTTCATCTATCCAGTAACAGATAGCGCCCCTTCCTATAGGGCAGTAATTATGCTTCTAACAGTAAAATCATCTCAGGCTGTCTACAAAAAAAGACATCAGGATGCACATGCATCAGGATGCGTGTAGTCTTGGCAAAATCTTAAGTTAATTGATGTCATTAAAGCTTTTCTCTCGTCAATGGACTCAAGACAATTTGCTGGGCATAAGGTGGTTTGATCAGTCTTGGAAGTCTGAGCTATTTATGAGCAGGAAGAAGAATGATCTCCTGCACTTCTGTAGTACACAAAAGCACCTACTGGTCAAACCCGAACAATTTTTTTTTAATATTCCAAACAACAACTTCTTTAGGCCTATTTCATTGCACAATTTACATTAATAATTCCGCCTGTTTGTGTTACTAAGTTGTTACATATGTATACGATTTAATGTTAACAGGTAAAATACTGCTTTATTATCTTAATATTCAAAAATGTCTGAAACATTTTTTCGTCAAGTGCTTCCAGACTTAGCAATGAAAATGGTAATTACGTGAAAGCCTCAGAGAGTTTACAGCATAACAAAAAATCCTTATGAAACTCTAGGACTGTGGTTCAGATTCTGGGACACTTGATGCAATTTATATAAACAAGCACATGCACACACACACTCTTTTGTGTATCCTAGAAATATATTTTATTTTCCTAATTTGCCAGGATTCATTGCACTGGTTCTACATTCTCACAAGGATGTTTTTGATACCTCTCATTTGTGCGTGTGTGCATGTGTATTCCTAAGGAAAACAATCTGCTTTCCAGAACTCCCTCTGACACAGGATTATATCTCCTCCTTTGAATAAATAATAAATAATGCATACAGGTTTCGCAGTTTTGTATGCAGAGGAATAAAATCTTTCATGCGGCTCATACCTTCAGCAAACGATTACTGAAGATACAAAGATACACTGAACAAGGTGAAAGACAGCTTTCAGGAAAGACGAGAAGAAAAGCCAAATCCCTTATTAACAGGTAATAAACTGTTTACATAGGGCAGAGAAGACAGGCCATTAGAGTGATATTGTTCTTAGTTTCTCGGCTACAAATGAAGGAGTATGCATTGTGCACACAAAAACCATAGGTATGGAAGATTTCGCCGCCTCCCCTTCTATCAGAGAATACCCATTAGTCTCTTTCTATTGGAAAGCCTCGTGATGCTGCTTACTACAGCTGCCAGACATATCCTGAGATCCTGTTGTTATTTGCTTACCTTCCACAAATTTTTACTCTTAGGTCTGTATTTCTGCAGAAAATGTTATGTGTCTGAGAATTACATTTATAAATAATTATTGGAATTTCAATCACATTTTAGAAAAAGGCTAGGAAAAAGACATTACTTCAGTGAAGTGACAACCTCTCTTTCTCATCAACTGTAGCTTCCCACTGTTTGAGGAACCTCTCTCTCGAAAGGCTACCCACACTGAGTCAAGGTACAAGTCTCTGAAAAATGCCATATTTTTAGTGATGCTACAACAAATCTTTAGAAATTAGTATCAAAACATTGCGTTTTATATTAATGTGGAATTTCATTATACCTAGGTATCATCTGAACAGCAATTTCCCTGAAGTCTACGTCATTCTAAGAACAAGTAGCACAGAGGGAACTGAATGAAGCAGCTGAAAATTAGAAGCAGCAGGTGGGGGTGAGAATATGAAGAGATGGAGCCAGGCCTGAGAAGCTAAGGAACAAACAAAGCAATAGCAGAATCTGTGTGATTCCATGATTTCACAGATGTGCCTCTGTCACAGAGACCTTATGTCATGTCACTTAAACTTTTCCCAGGAATCTTCTAACTGTGTACTGATATTTTAGATGCCTAATTTTAGTCTTTGAGGTCAATTCCACAAAGTACTGGCCATTTGCTATTGCAACTAACACCAGCAGACAGCGAGCACGGAAAGTGCTCAGTGCCTTCCACACAGAGAATCAGGTCCAGATGTCCCAGAGACCGTTTCCAAAATTAAGAGATACATTTTGCTTTTGTTTCTCAGTGTCTACATTCCTCTACAATAAAATGAAAATCATATCAGTCTATCCCACAGAAACAACTTAATATTGTGAAGCGTTAAGATTAGCAGAAAAAGTTCCATTAGAAAATGAATAAACCTGGTTTTAAAATTGATTTGTATAGTGTTTAGTAAGCCCTAAATATACTTGTGTGAAGGAACCCACATATTAAGGATCTATTAATTAATATGTCCTCTATACTGAACAAGATGAGGATTCTGCAGGAGAAAAAAAAACAAAAAAAAGATATGAGTGTGCAGCTTAAAAAAGGTAGGCTCAAGAGGTTCAAACTTTTAGGGCTGCAGAGGCACAACTTTTCCCCCATTATTGCCTTGGAAACATTTAGTTTAATATTTAAGCACTTTTCACTTGATAATAATTTTAATTTTAGTTACTACTAAATATAATATTTTGTATATATAAACATTGCATACATGACAGTTAAAACTTTATACACTTGCAGAGAAGAAAATCTATGTATGTGTATACCTTGGGCACGCAGTAGAAGAAATTTACCTAATTTTAAGTAAATCTTTATTTTTCTAAAACCTATTCTAATTTGCAAACTACAATTTAGATTCCTGGCTCGAAGATGTTGGTGCAAAATGTTTGCTTCTTCACTGTTCTAGGCTGCATCAAAAGACTCCAAAAAAGAATTCTACCCTCTTTCTCCTATAATACAGATTTGCTTCTTGTGCCAATTTACTAAATACTAAGACTAGCAAAAGCTTTTCAGAAGACGTTGTCTCAGCTTCTTTCACCTGACCATTAACTGTCCTGTGTTCCACATGTTATTTCCAAATTCTAACTTTGGCTCCCACCTACAGTTTTTTTTTTATTTTTTTTTTTAAATTTTTTAGTGTATTCCCATTCCTTGGGATTCCCAGCTCCTTTAGGGCATAGTGCTTTATCTTACTGTTGGGATCAACTTCTGGGGCTTGTAGATTCAAAAAGGAATTTGTTTAATTCATAAAAAAAAAACCTACAGCAATCGCTACAGCCCTTACAGTGGGAGCACAGGAAAGAGCACAGGAATGGCATTTTTGCTCAGTCATTCAATGGAACAGGAAGAGTCATCCCAAGCTGACAATAACCTGTGTTGTCCACAGATGTGATGAAGAAAATGTAAGCAGATGGGACACAACTGTTAATTATAAACTTTCCTTCATTAGTGTCATCATCTTTATTTTGAAGGTGTGTTTATGTTTAGAACAAGCTAATGAGGACATGAATTCATAAACATACAATCTAGCCAATGACCTTATTAATTGGACACTAGTTACAACAACAAAAACAAACTTGTATGATGCTGTATTGTGTTCTTGAATCCTGTTGTTTAACTTAAAATGATATCACAGAAAATACCCACAATTTGTTGTCAAATTATCTGACAAGCTTGCAATCATAGCTCATGCACTAGCAGGATGAGGATAAATGTTTTTCTTGCAAAGCACTGCACTATGGAATAGGTAAACAGCTTTCTGCCTTTCCTTTCCTGAAAGAGTAAATACTGATCACAGCATCATGAAACAAATTTCATGGCTCAGTGGACTAATTTGGGCAACTAACGTATGAGTTGTGGTTCCCTCATCACCCTTTCAATTGCAAAAACTTCCATAATACTCCAGAAAGTAAAAGACTTCATATTCCATAGGGAATAAGAGTGCCATAGGCTTGAAAAGAAAAAAAAATAAAGGAAGGAAATGAAATATGATCCATGGATTTCACTCAGGACTGCTTCAAGGCCTGAGCATTATTAAACTAAGAACATCTATGCTGTTTCCAACAATTATTCAGCAAAGACAAGGAGACCAAAATAACCAGCCAAGTTACAATTATTCATTTGTTTTAAGCAACATATATCTCTCAAAATCTAACAGTCTGTAAAAAGTAAAGTTCACCAGAAAAATGTGTACTACTAAACTTGAAGGCTTCTGTTGCATACAAGCTGAGAGTTACTACATAAAAGACAGAGATGTACAGGAGTAAAATCCTGCCACTACTGGGAACAGTAAGAAATGTCACTGAATTCAGTGGGTCTGTGATTTCACCTTGTCAATTTACCTGTACTTCAGACTTTCAATGTGAATCTGAAAAAAAAAAAATGACAGGTCCTGGAAATCATTTGGGAGCAAATTATCCCACAATATTTTGGAACTGCCAAATTCAAACAGATGAGGCCTCACATGGCAGAAATGCTGAGAAGCCCCTGATAAAATCACACAAATTTATTTATTTATTTACTATGATTTGCCCTTAAGGTTTTATAAATTTAAGGAAATTTCTACCCTCAAAAGGATGGTAGAAAGGGCGTAATATTATTGGCAGGCAAACTAGGCATATCAGAGAGATCGCACAACTGGTTTGTAGTACCACTAAAACCTGAATCCCTATTATCTGCATGCTAGCATAAATGTCTCCAGAGAGGTGCTCATTTTATTCTGGCTTTAGTGAACATAACAATGTCTTTTCCTAAGATGTTTTGTAGTTGAATATTGGTTCTACTGTTATCGGGAACAAAAGGATCTTTAATGTTCGTTTAACCAGTCACATGACATAGAAGATACCAAGTTTTCTGACAGCTGTTACAGATACCTGCCTTGTACTCATGGTCCTCTGGCAATGCCATGAGATGTTATAAGCAGGCGTGTACAAACTTCCTCGATATCACACCATGAAACCAGATGGTCTCCGTTGATTGATGGAGAACTGCAAGGTCTGGGGATCTGTTACCCGCCAGTGACCTAGTACACTAAAATACAGCTAATCCTGTTGGGAACTGTATCTCATAACCTTGATTTGCAGCATCCCACACGTGGAACTGTCTGATCGGTCTAACTGTAAGTTGCAGCAAACATCTGTGGAAACTGGCAACCAAGTACAACAATAAATCCAAGCTATCCAGGACATCTTGTCAACTTTTAAAATGTTCTTACGCAAAGGCACACCTGGAATTTGCACAACCTCAAACTGATTACCAGAGGGAACTGTAGCTGTATGGGCAGGATAAACAAACAGTGGCCCTGCAGGAAGATAAAATTCCTCAAAAAGTCAATCTGTCACTACTTTCTTATCCTTCACATAGAGGAAAAAAAAAAAAAAAATCTCATCATCATGTGTAAACAAGGGATCACTTAGCTAAGCTCAGCAAAGATATTCTGGAATTGCTTCTGCTGCTAAAACAAATGATTTTATATTACATAAAATCTAGAACGATATTTAATATCTAAAATAAGAAATTACATTCCAGCCTTGCACAGAATTTATGTTTGTCCTAAATTCTATTAAAAAAAAAAAAAAAAAAAAAAAGTAAGCTGAAATTACACTGTCCTGAAATCTATGGAACCAGGATAGGGTACTGGGGGAGCTGGCAGGAGTGGTCACCAAGCCACTTTCCATCATTTTTCAGCAGTCCTGGCTAACAGGAGGTCCCAATGGACTGGAGGTCAGCAAATGTGACACCCATCTACAAGAAGGGCTGAAAGGAGGATCCAGGGAACTGCAGGCCTGTCAGCCTGACCTTGGTGACAGGAAAGGTTATGGAGCAGGTCACCTTGGGTGCCATCATGTGGCACATACAGGACAATTAGGCCATTAGGCCAAGTCCACATGGACTTATGAAATGTAGGTGCTGCTTGACCAACCTGATCTCCTTCTATGACAAGGTGACGAGGCTTAGTGGACGAGGGAAAGGCTGTGGATGTTGACTGCCTAGAGTTTATAAAGCCTTTGACACTGTTTCCCGCAGCATCCTCCTTGATAAAGGAGGCTGCTCATGGCCTGGATGGGTGTACTCTGCTCTGGCTGAAAAACTGCCTGGATGGCTGGGCCCTAAGAGTTGTGATGGAGTTAAATCCAGGTGGCGGCCAGTCAACAAGTGGTGTTCCCCAGGGCTCAGTTTTGGGGTCAGTTCTAATATTTTTATCTATTATCTGGATAAGGGGAAGGAGCGTACCCTCAGCAAGTTTGCAGATGACACCAGTTTGGGCAGAAGTGTTGATCTGTTTGAGGGCAGGAAGGTGCTACAGAGGGATCTGGACAGGCTGGATCGATGGGCCGAGGCCAACTGTATGTGGTTCAACGAGGCTGAGTGCTGGGTCCTGCACTTGGGTCACAACAACTCCAGGCAACACTACAGGCTTGGGGAGGAGTGGATGGAAAGCTGCCTGGTGAAAAGGACCTGGGGGTATTGGTTGACAGCCAGCTAAACATGAGCCAGCAGTGTGCCCAGGTGGCCAAGAAGGCCAACAGCATCCTGGATTGCATCAGAAATAGTGTGGCCAGCAGGAGTAGGGAAGTGATAGTCCCACTGTACTCAGCACTGGTGAGGTCGCACCTTGGGCCTCTCACTACAAGAAGGACGTTGAGGTGCTGGAATGTGTCCAAAGAAGGGCAATGAAACTGGTGAAGGGTCTGGAGCACAAGTCCTATGAGGAGCGGCTGAGGGACCTGGGGTTGTTCAGAGGGAGCTGCGGTTGTTTAGCCTGAGAAGAGGAGGCTGAGGGGAGACCTTATTGCTCTCTACAACTACCCGAAAGGAGGTTGTAGCCAGGTCGGTGTCAATCTCCTCTCCCAAGTAACAGGCGATAGGACAAGAGGAAATGGCCAAGTTGCACCACGGGAGGTTTCGATGGGATATTAAGAAAAAATTCTTCACTGAAAAGGTTGTCAAGCATTGGAACAGCCTGCCCAGGGAAGTGGTCGAGTCACCATCCCTGGAGGTATCTAAAAGATGTGTAGATGTGGTGCTTACGGACATGGTTTAGTGGTGGACTTGGCAGTGTTACATTAATGGTTGGACTTGATGATCCTCAAAGTCCTTTCCAATCCAAACAATTCTGTGATTCTATATGTGTAAGGAGAAACTGTCTTTACCGAAAGTAAATAAGTTGCAGACAGTCTTTAAATCAAGATCTGACACCTATCTAGAAGCTACATTACTGAATAAATAAAAGATTATGGACTCAATGAATACAGGTAAGATTCTTCGGCTCTGTAATACAGAAGGTCAGATTTGACTGTCATACTGGTCTTCTCCAAACTTAAAAAGCAAGAATGTAATTTTAGCTGAAAATTCTGAACAGAGACAGAGGTAAGCCAACAAAATCATTATGTGTAATGCCACAGTTAGCCAGCACAGACATTATGAGAAAGTCATGTGCTCTTCCTTGGAGATGTAACCTTTACTTGAGATTGCCACATATAACAAAAATAGTACCTTTATTTTTAATAAGGCATCCCATTGAAATAAGGGAGGAAAATCTTCCAGTATCATTTTCTACAACAGAACACATACTATGGGACAGTTCAAAGGCGCATCAAATCCAATATTGATGAAATGGATAGTCTTATAATTTTTCATGCTCTAGACTCCTTTCAGAGCCCTCCCCCCAGATACGAGTGCATTAAGAAAGACATTACCTGTAACCAGAGTTTGTCACCTGAGTCTGTTCCACCATTGGCAGTACATTGAAAAGTAGCAAATTGTCCTGCATTGACTTCTACACTCTGAAGACGCAAGAAATGGGGAGTTTTTGCTGTTGAAAGAAGAGAAAGTATTTAAGTTATGCAACATGGAAGTACTGGCTATGAAGAATACACCGAGTAAATTAAATAGCCCTGCTTTAAAAGGTTCAAATCACTGATTGCACATCAGATCTTAGGTTAGTTTACTGCCGTACCTAGGAAGGAGCAGAAGAGAAGGGTGCTATTTAAATGTTCCTGCTGTGTAAATTATCTTAGTGCAGCAATCCTTCTTGCTATAACACTCTATTAATAAAGATCATATTGGAAACTAATTATGTTTTGAATAAAAACCTATTAGATACTTGCACTACAAACTAGACAAACAGTAAGAAGTTGAGTGATGTTGTCAGGGAAACAGGTCTTTCTTTTTAACCAGGTACAGTATCTAGAGAGGAGACGCTTTAGAAATGTAGCACACCAAACAGCTGAAACACTAACATAACACTTCTCACCAACTACAGCTGTATTCTTTAAATACAATTCCTTTCAACAACACTGCAGGAAAAAAATACAAAACAAAACAAAACATGATGCATTCTCCATACCAATACTTACTTTTCATTTAGAAAGAGAAAACACTCCTATTAAAAATTAAAGCAATACAGCTACAAATAACCTAAGGAACAAAACGGATATTCAAACAAGAACTATGTTCACTGAAGGAGGAAAGCTAGCATGTGCATTTTTGGTTTACTGTAAAGAGTCAACCACATGACAGAGAAAAACATAGAAATTTGATACAGAAAGTTATCCTTGAAAAGGCAGTATTCCCCAACCATTCAAACCCTACTGCGGGCAAGGGGACTTTTTGCACTGTCTATCCTAGCAGACAAGCCAGGCTCTGAACACTGCTTTCAGACATGGAAATGTTATTAGTAGCAATAAACTGGCAAACAAAATATATATTTTCTAGTAGAGCATCACAACCATTTAAAGTGTTGATGACATTTTCTGAAAATCACTGGAACAAATAAAAGTTTTAAGGAATTTATAAATAACCAGCTACCAGAATTCAAGAAGTTGCTTAATATCCAGTGCAAGGCAGTACAAAAAGATGGAATAAAATAGCCCAAATTAATATCTAACTATGGAAGGAAATCTTTTCATGATAACTGTCCTTCTCGAAAACTCTTTAGACATAACGCTTTTTGTTTCTTAAACACTTCCCAATTAGGACAGACAGACAGTCACCCTCTTCTTTGCCTATCAAACTAATAATATCTGACTATCCAGTAAAATACTTCAGTAAGCTCCCCATTTCTCAGTCACCCACCACAATCCTTGCCTTTTAGTTCTACATGCTTACAACTTGCCTTCTGCTTGGTCTTTGTCCATATTACCCAGACAACTGCCTAGCAAATATTTCTCCCATTTGAAATTTTGTTTAAAGAGTTAGTAATTCCAGAAGTATTTTTTCTGGCAATATACAGAAAGAACAGCATTGTAAATCTTGCAAAGTTTTAGACACACAGTAGTTCTCTTCCAATTTTCACACATTTTTAATTTTCTTGTAGACAATGTAACCGGTTTGATGTCTTAATTTCTAACATTTTAATTACTTCATCAAAGAACTTTTCATTAAAGCTTTTGCATTTCAACACTGTCACGTTACAACTCTACGCGCTATGGGGTATAACTCAGTCTCCGCATTAACAAGAGCTACTTGCAGGTTTTGAGAATTGATTGGTACAAATGCACAGATCTAACCTCTTAAAATCTGGATAAGAAAAATTATTAAGCTCATAAAATGCTGCGTGAGACTTATCCTACCTGAACCAAAGATACAAATTCAAAATGCAGCACAAATACCATCTAACAACACAAGAGCTTGCCATGTTTATTAGAACTAAGTGATTCAGAAATAACAGCTGCTGATTCTGCATAACTGTCTCTGTAATTTGAAGAAATGTTTGTGTCTTCTTGCCACTAACACTAAAACCGTTTTTATGAGGTGCTCTGGTACTAACCAATAAACCACTTTTTATTTTCAATTGCAGCTCTTGCAAGCCACGAAGAATGTATACATGCACAATATGGTATAAGAGGAAGGTAAACAATTACACAGAAGTTCACGTCTTTTTCCCCACATGGTCATTTGGTCAGCAAGAATACAATCTACAATTCCGTGTATGATCTTAATACACCTTATTTAATAAATAGCAAATATGTGAAATAATCATTTACGTAAATAGTCTGTTCAATTACATCTAGATTACTGTATTAAAGCTTTAATTTATAAAGTTTTGTTTTGACAGCAATTTTAAAAGAACTTAGGTTAGATAAGTATTACCTATCCTGAATAATGGGATAAGGAAACATATCTGAACCATACGGAAGTAAAACAGTGCAGAAATTGAGCCATGAACCTCAGGAAGTACCCTAAGTAACCTTGCAGAGCAAAGCATCAGCCCTCAGCTAGCTGAGATTTCTTCCTTCTAAGCCTTGGAAAAAATAATCATATATATTCAGCTCTTGTGTTGTTCGTCTGCTCTCACTAACGTCTCAGCTTGTGGCTGCACTGAATTTTTGATGCACACAGAAAATTGGTCAACAAATCTTGATGACTTTTGTTCCGAAGGAGTTGTTAGATGGCACAGTTAGGGTCTGGGGCTCCTGCCAAGCACTGTACACAAGGTGCATGTAAGAGATGTCTTTAAAGCCAATAAGGTGCAGTGCTCAAATGCTAGCAACACTTTGCACGTATTCAGTCTATATTTATAGCAGTGACATTGTTTTCTGACATTTTTCCTTATCTTTACTCCACATTTATTGAAGAACAGTGGCACATTCATCTTAGGGTGCTGGCTTTAAAATAGTAGATAGGTACTTACTACATGGATGTCCTAAAACTTTCACTTCATCAATAGCCACATATCCTGGGTGACCTGAAGTGACCACTTCAAAAACAACCTGAAAAGCAAAAAGAGAATTTCAGGTAGCAGCTTTCTAACACACAGAATATAAAAATGTTCTGTTATGGAAAAACACATCAACTCTTTTGACATGTTGAGAACACCCTGAAAACACAATCAAAAAAACTTAAAATGTGTTGTTGTTATCATTAAAATTAACCAGAACATAATACACCTTTTTTCATGTTTATACTATTTTTGGAGATTTATAAGTGTGATCATGTATAGCTCACAATGAGAAATAACCAAATCCTCCCAATATTTGGTCTGCCAAAGTAGTTACCTAATAATCATCTTAAGTATCAAGATTCGCATTTTATTTTCAGTTTTATTTTTAAAATTACAGTTTTGCAGTATACAGAGATTTGCACACTATCAGACACAAACATACCTGTTTTCATGAATGCATTTTCCATGCTCTTAATCTTCCACCAAAGTTAGTGAATTAAGTAAAGCAGATCCATTTGCCACGGTTTGTTTAATGGCTATAAATAGGTCACAAAATAAATGGACCGTTCTTGTCGTTTGAATTAAGTACACTCAAAAGTAAACCTCCTCAAACTTTGGCAGCCTTAGCTTTGAACATCCCAAGAATGTTCATGTGGAAAAGAAGAAAATATGCCAATAAGGTTAGCAGGTACATTTCCAAACCAATGCTCAAGAAGTTCATGCTCAAATCCAGGGTGTGATTTTTTTTTTTTTTTAATACTTCCCTTTTGCTTGGAAAGTTAACTCTAACTGCCTCCTTTAACTAGTCTCAGAAGAATGTTTATGTGGAAAAGAAGAAAATACGCCAATAAGGTTAGCAGATAAATTTCCAAACCAATGCTCAAGAAGGTCATGCTCAAATCCAGGGTGTGATTATTTTTTTTTTTTTAATACTTCCCTTTTGCTTGGAAAGTTAACTCTAACTGCCTCCTTTAACTAGTCTCAGGAAGTACACTGAGGTAGATGAAGTTTAGAAACTATTTTTCACACATATGCTGTACTTGACCTTGGAAGAGATACAGAAGGACACTGTGTACCATATCCTTTACAGCGATTATTTCAGCAGAAAGAGAATAATATAGAATTCAAACATGTCACAAGGATAACATACAGCCCTGTAATATTGTATCACAGCTTCTCGGTGCTGCATAAACACTGGCAGAGCGCCGATTCTAATTTAAAAACAAACATCGAAGTGAGCAAATTCTTCACCACCTCTTGCCTCAGCTTCCTCCCATCTTTCTCATTGCTGTATCTGTGGACACTGATCCTGTTGTTCTCTCCCAGATATCATCTTCCTAAACTCTGTCCATTTCTCCCTCACAGTCTCACTGGAGTGAAATTGCCATAAATATGGCTTTAACTCCACATGGCTGACAAGGAAAAAAACTACCTTTCATTCTAGTTCTGCCTCCTGTCAGCACAAAAATTTCAACCTACAGTGCCAATGTTGCCCCTAGATAAACCAGGCAGTAACAAGAAAACACAAGACAGCAATGAGGAAAGTCCGAAAGCCACCAAACAAATTTTGCAGAAACAAGTTCTGCGAGAAAAGGATGCTCAGTCACAAGCCCCAGCCTGTGGCCTTCTGAATGCCCAAGGGCCCTCTGATGGTGCTTAAAGTTGATATTGCTGATTCACAGCAACAGACTGGAGAGGATATAGAATTGGCGCCCAGCATTCAGCAGAGCATCCAGAGCAATATCATTCAAAATTTCAAAGCATCTCTTTCCTACAAAGAAGAAAATCTCCTGGTGGAACCGGTCTTAGGAACTATCTTGGGAAGAAGAAGTTCTTAAAGAAGAAAAAAGGAGAAGCTGTTAAAGAATAACTTGCATTCAAAGACCTGAAAGAGCTTTTCACCATGATCATTCTTACCTTCATCTTAACAGCCTTGAAATGGAAATACAGAGAGATAGGTGATGTGCACAAAGTAACCTTAAATTTTGACGGCAGTGTAAGACCCAGAATGCAACTCTCTGTTTTCACTCACTGAACTCTGGAAAAAACCCAAGCACTTCTCTCTATTAACAAATGTGACAAACAGCTGTATGTTATCAGTTTGTGTTATGCTCTCTGAAAAAAAAATAGTTATGCTGGTGCCTTGGGAAGAAGGAGGAAACTGCTCCATTTCCTGAAGAGTTACTAAGCCTATTCAAAATAGGGAAGATCTGAAAGACTGTAGGGCATTAGAACCATGGCATAGCCCCAGGAACCTCGTTAATGCAGGGATGTTACAACATGGCAGTCAGGAACAAGGAGCAGACAGCCAGGTCTCAGAAATGGTGGGAAAAATTCCCAGGGAAGTATGCTGCCATGAAGAAAGTCATTGAGTTAACTGAATCTAAGTGCGGAGGCAAAGACCTGCCTGTAAAAACACAGAGTGCTGGGGACAGTTACTGATTTCTCTCCTGTATTCCCTAGTGACTTTCAGTTTTCTCTGTTAAAAAACAAAAAAAACCCCAAAAAAACCCAAAAAACCAAAAACAAACAAAAACAAACAAAAAACCCCACAAACAACACACCACACAAAATAAAACAGTTAACTTTCTAGTTTTTATTGAAATATAACTTACTGTTTTTTAAAATATACTCTCCTCCTCTTTTGGAGCACTCACTATAAGAAAAAGATCTGCGCAAAACCATCTGAAAGGTCTACCTAATCCATGATCCCATCCCTGCAGAGCAGAGATTTTTTTTTGAGATTCTTCACTTTTAGATATGCTAAATTCTAGAAAACCCTGGAGGAACTGGCACATGCACAACTCTGAAGCAGCTAGCCAAACCAGTCAGAAGTTTTCTGCTAAAAATATTACTGCCAGATAACGTGGATTTAACTTTTTTAAAAAAATGTTTCATAAAAGTGCCTTTTCCAAAAGATTACCTGACTTCAGGCAAAACCAAATACCTGAGCTCTAGAAAAGAAAAAACATTCAATACCTGTGTAGATCTCAAAATATTTTTTATAATTCCTAACAGGGAAGCTTAGCTACAGGCTCCCTGAGAGGTTTTAAGTACTTCATTATCGCAACATAATCACAGACAAAAAAAAAGCTTGTAGATCCTAAACACAAACCTGTTCCTTCAGTTCACAGGCAGAAACTACAACCTTGAAATAACTGAATTGGTTCTGCTTATAACAATAGATAAAGACTGAATGAGTGATCCTGCTGTATCTCTAGACAACTTTCCAAAAATGTCATTACCACAAAGAAGCTAGGCAATATATCAAGAAACTGCCAGCTGGGCATACTATTAAATTACAATTATTGTCATTAAAGAGGGCACGTTCCAAAGAAAAGTAATACAAATTGAAAAATTGTCAGTTTAATCATGCTTCCATTAAAAGTAATAGCCAAACTGATATCAACTTTAATAATCATAGTTTTGGTCTCTTTTCGCATAAAATATGAAATTTTTTGTAAATGAAAAGAGACATTACAGCCAGTAGTAACATACCATCATCAAAGAGACATCACTGACGTGCCTTTTACTTCATATATGAAAGAATATGACACCTGTTCCAAGTACAGTAATATAATTTTCCTTCTGTTCACAGGCTGTGAAATACTATCAACCACTGTATCCAAATCCAGTATTTTGCTTTATTTAAAAATTAAGATTATGGACTAAAATATTGGCTTAACTAAGCATTTTCCCTTTTTACACCAAAAAAAAAAAAAAAAAAAAAAAAAAAATTGGTCCTATATGACACATTTCTGAAACTCCTAGTATGCGTGCTGCACAGTGTAAGAGGGTGCTCGGGAATGGACCTAGGAACACCTCCCGTAGTTCATTCATTGAAAAGCTTTCATTAGGGATGTCAAGACTACACACAAATCTGGATCAGTTTTACTAGTAATTTCACTAGAGATGAAACCTAGAACCTTATTTCACATCCCATTTTTTTCCATCACTTCACATTTGAAAAGTTGATTGTCTCGTAAAAGTCAACATTTTTCCTCCCGCCTCCAAACTTTCCCTCTCCTCATGGCTGACGCAATGCCTGCGGGCAATATAAAAGACCCCATTCAAAATATAGACAACACTCCAGCAAAGTCAGAGCAGGCAGCCCTTGGATTTCTTGCCTATTATTCTGCCACCTTATCAGTCCGGAAACAACTGGTTAAAACACTGGATTCATTTGCTCAGGAAAAACACTGCCGCAGGCTGGCCTGAGAGCTGTTTTACACCATTCTTCCCCTCGCAGGCCTGCCAAACAGGAATCAGGGAAGCAGCTTAGCACTGCACTGTCCCTGATCCTCCCTGCTTCAGTGAAGAGCAAAATTAGCTTTTCATTCCTGCCACTTCCCCTTGCTACATATGAACAAAGCAAGGGGGTCCGCTCACCAACATAAATGCTTACTGCTGAAAATGTGCAACTCAAGATAACTTGTCTCTTCTAAAGAACAATAGAAATAAACAGGTTCTGTTGCCACACAACCTCGCTCCGTAAATTCCTGCCTTTGTTGTTGCAAAATTACAACGCTTTTAGTCAAAAGGTGGATTGTACCTAATATAAACACTCTCTACTTCACATGACTTAAAAATAGCGCTTTGCGAAAACAAGAAAGAGAAAGGAGTACTAAGAAAGCTCCTTAACGTCAGGCGGCAATCCTGCTGCCCCGCACCCCCAGTAAGTGGGCACTGCTGCTGCCCGCAACACGCACTGCGCTCTCCCCTCCGCCTGCCCTGCCTTACCGCACCGAGTGCCTTTGACTACATTTGACAGCTTCTCAACAGAAAATCGGCATTGCCTCGTACCCCTGTGGGTTGAGCTCTTCTCCCCCTTTTGACTCGTCCTCAGACTACCCGCTTTATCACTGGGGCACGATCACAGTGACTGCTGCCTCGGCAAAACCACGTGAAGGAGGGAGGTTCCCGACCTGATCCTTCCCAGGCCCTGCAGAAACTCGTCACAGCTTAGTGACTTGGGCTAAATGTGGAGGCCTAAAATGTGGCCAGGCCTCCCTGGCTGGGAATTTGCTTTATGCCATTTCCCTCCCCCCCCTCTCACTCCTACACAACTACCATTCGGCACTCACACATGCACTCAAGCAAATTAAACAACATTTTGGTGGTTGCTGCCAAACTGAGACTCCAAAGAAACCTCTTACGGATGAGCAACACTGAAAACTGAGCTCCTGGCATTAAGGCTTATTCAATCTTATTCTTCTCTTTTTGTTTTTAAACCGGTTGTTGTCTTACATTTCTCTGCTGAATGCCCAGAAGCTTTCTTGGTTCAGGAACAAGGAATGGGAGAAAATAACAGAGCCTTGTGTATATGACAAAAAGTGCACGCCTGCTTACTCTTGGCCATTTTTAGACTGCTGAGGTTTTTAACTTTAGGTATGCGGTTTGCCCTGGTGCATCTTTCTCAAAGTAACTATTCCCAAATCACCCAACTCAATGAAGGAAGAGCTATTTAAGATTCCTGACACAGGGTTGTGATTCAAAATGCAATACGCATTTCAAAGTTTCTTTTGAGTTCAAAGCACAGTTCAGGAACCGTATGCGTGAAGTAGAATGCAACATACACAACACACGAGACTGCGAGCCTGACCTTTACTGCACAAGAAGTGTAATTCTCTGTCCTAGCTGATGACTTAAGTACATTGCATGAGCCAAACTCCAAGTAAAGCATGTACAAAGCAGGTTATGAAACAAATGAAAGTTTAAGTCCAGATTTGAAAAGGTAGACTGGATCTACCGCTTCTTATTCCCTAAACTCCTAATTTACAGGGGAAAATGTCAGAATGGTAAAGGGTAAATCTCATCTCAGTGTGAAGTGATACCATGTAACTCCTTTGTGTCCTTACTAAAAAAGATCAGGAATTACTGCCAGGCTCTTATCCCATTTTCTCATTCCAGTTTCATAGAAATTTATGTTTACAGAAGACGTAGTGGCATAGAGAGTAGCGTTACTCCACTGGAAGCTATTTTTAATCCTTTCAATTCCATTTCTGGATTTTAAAACTGCAGTATTTGTTGTTTTATTTAATCAAGATTTGTTTCAGCTCACTGCTGCTTTGCCTGACTCCCAGCAAAGTACAAAACACATTCAAAATAAAAAAACTGATAGAGGGACAGCGTGTAACTTGCAACAGTGCTGTGCCAAATTGCTCGCTTGCAGGGTTAGGAGCAGGGAACACAAGCCACTCACCAGACTCAAACCAGTAGTGGTATTTTGCATATTGTAGAATTCCAAAACTGCAATGCTTTAAAACCATAAAATATATTTAAAATACTACTAATTGGTCGGAGAAACATTAACTGTGGAAAAAGAAAAAAATAAATACTCCCCCACCTCAAATGCACAAAACAAGAAAACAACCCTGGAATCAACAGTTTTTCCTCATGCTAAAAGATCCAAATGAGGGAAAAATCAAAACATTAAATAAAATAAAAACAAACCCCAAAAAGCCCTCCCACTCTCTCCTCACTAGAAGATCATCCTTTTCAGGACTTACTTGTGTATCAAAGCATCTATTTCAGAGCCTCTCAACCAACTGAGACCGCTCCCTAAGAATCTAAAAACAAGCTCACCACTACCCATAGAAATCTACATAGCATTTAATCCTCTTTTTTCTGTGTACATCCTACTTCTATTCAAGTAAGGAGAAGGGTGAAGGTCTTGGTAATTA
The DNA here is from genome assembly GCA_000699545.1 of Podiceps cristatus. NCBI lineage: Eukaryota > Metazoa > Chordata > Aves > Podicipediformes > Podicipedidae > Podiceps > Podiceps cristatus. The sequence continues at coordinate 27,648 of JMFS01121516.1, forward strand.
TGTGAAGCCTTGTTTTGTTTGCAGGCTGTCTCTAATGGCATGATAAACTCCTTGATGCTCTTGCTTAAGATGCACCACGTAGACAATAGCTCAGTAAAGCAAACAATTTCTCCTGTGACCAACGATAAAAAGAGGAAGCCAATACTCCCTCAGGGGAGCACTCCTAAAGGGATTTTATAATACAGAAATACAACTAGCTCCTGTAGAATATCCCAGCTACTTCGAAACAAATAGTTCAGAGACCGGGAAGCACAGCGGAAAAGAACAAGCTGTATCTTTGACCCTCAGAACGTATGTGGCAGCTTGAACCTATGTTACTGCAACTATAGTGTAATCAGCAACTGGACTGCAATGTAGACATACCCTAAAGTCAAAGGCAGATATTAAGGAGTAGCACTTAGAAGACCACTAATTAAGGAATTAAATATATCCTTAATCACCAGGATACTTGAGAATTTAAGTTGAAATAAGCAGAAATTAAACTGCAATTAGTGTTGTTACATGCAGGTTATCATTGTGATTTATATACATAGTACAGCTTTCATATGGGGTGAAACCTACACAAATAATTACCTAGTAAAAATAAAAGTGTACATTAAAAGAAATTAATTACTTTGTTCAGAGACTGTACTTCTAAAGAGCCAATTCTAAAAAGAAACTCAACATGAAAGGTGTTAACAAGTTTGGGTAACTGGTGCTACAATAATAAAACACTGTTAATTATGAAATCTTTTGAACATTTTGCATATATGTGTTAATAATACGTGGTTTAAACAAATAAATCTTTGGAAGTTTGATTCAAATTCACTCCACACTACACAATCGAATTTCTAGTCAGCTACCATTAGTGGGAGTTATTTTGCCTACGTTTTTCATGAATCAACAGCAAAACAGTCCAACACCACAGTGGTTTTAAGCATCCTTAATTATATAAATATTGTAACTCTGACATGTTAGAATATAATTTTTCTTCAGAGTTCTGTAGTACATTTTGGTTTTATTTGCAGCTAGACACCTCGTAGGTGTCCTACTAATGGAATGGAATTATAAGGCATTCACAAACATGTAGATGCCTACCTGGATATGTGATTTAAAACTCAAGGCAAATCACATAATTACATTGCTTTGTCCTTCATCTACTAATGCTGTATCTTTTCCTGAAGATTACTCATTGGGAAACTACCAACCTCCATATATAAAAAGTGAAAAAGGGCCCCATCATTCCTTAAAAATCTTCTTAGTGGACTTTTCTTAATTTTGTTCAGTAAGGTCAGACAGCCTCAGAAAATCCCTGGGAGAAAGTCTTGTACATCTTGGAGGTTATGTGAGAAACATATGGATTTGTGCCAGAAGAAGTCAGAGTTTTGGAATCAAGTGAACAGCAGCTTTGGAAACAGACCTAGTGCTAGACACCTGTGAGATGGGTCCTCTGCCTTCTCCCACCATACATGCAGTCATTTGAGCTCTCACCACATTCTCACAAGATACTCTCACATACACCCTCTCTCCTTTTCCTGCCCTTCTCCCAGCAGCCCGCAGCTCACTTCCTGCCTCCCCTTCAAACAGACTCTGTGAGGAAGAAAAAGCATGAAAACAGATGAAAAGAGTTCTGAAACAATAAGAAACTGCAAGTGTCATCGGGGGAGTGAGAAGATTGCATCACAGATTTCTGAGAGGACAGAGGCAACCAAAACGGAGACAACTGACCATAAGCTGCCAAAATCGAGACAGAGCTTCCTCAAAAATAAATGAGCTTATCTACAGTGAAACCAGTGAAGCTACACTATTTTACATTGATTCTGTGGACCGCCATACATATTACTATAGCATAAGACATTTTGTCACATCAGCTAAATTGCAATACCTAACCAGATATTATTTCAGACTGTATGCAGTAAAGGCAAAGAAAATTACTATACTCCTCAGTGGAAGAAAGATGATGTAAAAACTTCTGTATTTCCAGGGGCAAAGAGAACACATGCAATCCATTACAGACAGACTCAGGTGTCTATTATGTATCAGCTGATGCATGGTAATTTACTAAACTGCAATACCCTATCCAAGCGCATAAGGGTTCACCTGCGAATAAGGGTGAACAATCCAGATGGTAGGTCTTGAGGAGAAAATGGACTACAAAGTTAATCTTTCTGTTTCTATGGCCAAATACGCATGTTACACAGACATCAGGTTGATGTATCATATTGTTAGAAATCTGACACAGACTATTACTAAAATCAGTAACATTTAAAACCGTCAGGGCTTGTCTGTATTCTTATTGACATGTTAATTTAGCTTAAATTTACTAGTCAGAGTCAAGGCTTCTTCTATTAAAATTCCCCTGTCCACATTAGCATTTCGGTTCAGACAGAGTGGGGCTTTGAAGCACAATCTTCATCTTTACTGACCGCTGGTTCAGAGTGGTTCTGTTGGATGAAAACCAGACTCCTTTCAGAAAAAAAGGAAATTGGAAGCTCCTCTACTAATTCACTCTAAATCCAGGTGGGGGCATTACAATCCGGACTTAGGCATGAGTGACTGAGTCGCATATTCACCCAGTGTGCGTGCACCACATGGAGCTCCTGAAGCGCCCAGCACACTCACAAAACCCTCCACTAGATCCCACATTACAAACTGCCTAGAGGTATAACTGATGTCAGCCATGAAATTGTTTATGGGATAGTCTACTCCTCCCACCGTCCACTGAGACTAACGGACTGGTCCACATTATTTCAGTCAAGACAGAAAGGCTGTTTGGCATCACTGGAGGGCATTCTGAACACTGGCATCAAATTGGTTATGTGGATCTACAGTCTTGCAGTAAGGTCACAAAATCATAGAATATCTTGAGTTGCAAGGGACCCATAAGGATCGGCAAGTCCAACTCCCTGCTCCTCGCAGGACTAGCTAAAACTAAACCATATGACTAAGACTGTTGTCCAAACTCTTCTTGAACTTTGACAGGCAACAAAATACACATTGCTTTTCACCCAAGCTTGGACTCTGTGATCAGGATACAGCCTCATGCTCCAGAGTGGCAGGTAGTACACAGCTCCTCTCACAATGCTGAGGTGAACTTCAACTCCGCTACTATATCCTTGCTCTTCTGGGAACGATGCCAGTATTCCCTCTTCGAGTCCACGGTCAGTTATAGGAGATCCACATCATAAGTCCCCCCAGTGAAGTTTGCTGAGATGTCCATAAACTTACCCTGAATCCTCTCCAGGAAGGCCCAATGATGCAGTTGTAGCAATACCTAGGCACCTTGGGCAGAGCACTGGATGCAAATGGAGACCCTGTCAATACTCCCTACACAACCTAGGAACAGGGCAAGCGGAAATAAGCGAGTGCACCCTTCTGGGTCTGCAACTTTTGCACACACTGCCAGATTTCCCGGTTCCAAAGATAAAATGATCCTGGCACTCCAAACTCATCTTTTGGACCAGGACTTTCTGTCAATTGTGGGTGAAGCAATCACAGAAGGAAAGACTCCAGAAAGTTTTTCAGGTTGGTGTTTTTTTCCTTAGGGGAAAAAGGGTTCAAAAGGAACAGCTTCAGTTCAATTTGAGACGTCCTCACAGATCAGCTGCTCCAGCCACAGAAAGAAGTCCACTAGAACCCCCTTGAGTACCTTGCAGTGGACACTGCTAAACTCATAATGACAGTACGATGGAGCAGCCAACACCTGGTCACCCTAAACAGCACGTGCAGGAACTGAAACAATGCTCTGCCAGAAAACAGTAAATAACTCTATAATCTGTAAACTTTCCTACAGAAAAGCAGCACCTAAGGAACTGTCAAGTCAAATTCTCCCTAAATCTTTAGGATGCCATCAGGAGCCCATTCCTAAGATAACTACTGTCATATTTATGATTACTACTGGACAGAACAAATGGATATTGCATTCAAACTGAAGACTCAAAGGATTCTGCTGATTCTAAAGCAACAAGTATTGCTGATCTAAATCAAACTTGAAGACTCTACTGCAATAAAATCTATCAGTATTCAATTCCAGCATCCCTAATGAACTGAAAGAATGAGTGAATTTAATATAGAGAAACGGGGGTAATTGACTGAAATCAATGGCAAAGTTTCTAAATTTTTTTCAATATAATTATTTCATCCACATTTACGGCATGTGTGCATGCACACATTTCATACATTTCTATAAATATATGTAAATATATAAACGCAGCCATATACTTAAGTAAAAACAAACATTTAGCATCATCTACAAAAATATAATTAAGATAAAGATCAACAAAACATACTGAAAGATATTTTGATTTAAAGTCAAAATGACAGTTAAGAACCACGTGACTATTATGAGAAACAAAATGTCATAAAAAGTAAAACGTACCTGATAAAAATTGGGCCAGAAAGTGCTAATTGCCAGTTCTGCTCTGTTCCAAGTAGCAGTGATAGATGTGTTCCAGATCGGGTTACCAATAGGACCATCATTAACTTTCACATATATATTCAAAGTGCCAGGGCTAGATCCACTCTTGCTTGAAACATAGTAGTGGAAATCAATACAATGTGTATCATTTTCTTTCAGATGGGGCAGCAGCAGGTGAGCCTTCTGTCCCGCAAATCTCCCAGATGTATTCACCAACATGAAAGAACCTGCAAAACAAAGTCACAAGTTCAATTTCTTCTTTATTTTTGTCTCCCTAATATGGTGATCTGTAATTAAAGCATCATTTAAAAACAGTAAGTATTTTGCTTTTCTCTTCTAACATAGTAGTAATTTGTATTTAGTAGGTATTCAATCTCAAATTACTTTGGGAATCTCAAGATTCTTTTCCAAAGCTAGTAAATATGAGGATCCTTATTTTACAGTTAGAAAGAGACAATCACCGCTGAAGTGATCTGCACTGTGCAGAATCTAGACATGTTAGAAGAGAATCTATTGTAGGTCCTAACTATCCAAGCATTTCTATATGCAATCTGTCTTGGGTTTGTGTGGCCAGGTTTTAGTAGCAGAGGGGGCTACAGGGGCGGCTTCTGTGAGAA